>JADRCD010196397.1:0-25897 GCA_019843815.1 Montemys delectorum | reverse complement strand
TCTACCTCTACCTCTACCTCTACCTCTACCTCTACCTCTACCTCTACATCTAGCTCTACCTCTACCTCTACCTCTACTGCTCCCTTATGCTTCCTTACATACTCCTGACAATTCTTAGTAGACTGAAGGATGACAAGTAGATCACAACATGCTGTTAGATTCAGCCTTTCTCAACCCTCAGTAATAAACTGACAACTGTATACACACTTCCCAAACTCACTTCAATGTAACTTTTGCACTTAACCCAGGATCTCTAGATTATTTCTTTTCCATGATGTGAACCTGTTTTCCCATCCTCAGCTTTAAAATTGGTGGCCAATCTAACTTTGGAATTTCTCACGAGATATTTCATAATATCTAGGATTTTTACAAGAGTTTCCCTTAAAATATTCACAGATAGGGCTTGAAGACATGATCACAGGTTCCCAGAACATAGTTCTCATCTTTAGCAGGACAGTACACTGGCTTTAGTCTTCAATTGGATTATTTTTTAAAGTAATCTGATATAAACAACTAAGTAACATCATTTCTGTCTTTATCACTTACGTGTTATAAACAAGAATGTGGTGGCTCAGCAATATAACATGACTTGCTGGAGGACCTTTTGTTTAAAGAACTTTTAGTATTCAGTTACCAAAACTGTTTCCTAAACTCTTTGTTCCTTAAAACTCAGGGCGGCCAATAAACTGTTATACCCATTTGCTTAGGGCTCTGGAAAGTCAAATGCCAAACTAGCCATCATTAGTTCTGAACAGATAATACTAATATATAATTTTAAAGAGTCTAGTATTTATATCACAGTACTTTCAGATATTTTCTTCTTGTATAATAAACATCAAACAAATTTTGTTTAAATACAGATGTTAAATAAACTTAACATAGAAATAAAAGCCTGTGTTCATCTTCCCCACACTGAGTAAGTAATAACTAAAAATGGTTTCCTGGGACTATTAACATAGGTTATCACCTTTACAAAGAAATTTGAAAGTTACATAAGTTTTCGAATTGATGGTTTTTCACATACTAAATCTTAGGTTCTCTTCTTTTGTCTATATATTGCCTATTTTGCTCTTTTCAAGATTTGTGTAGTTTCTCCATTTAACCAATGTCAAAGTTTTGCCTGGGTAGATCCTTCTCATTTGTTACCTTTACAAAGGAATCAACAATCAACTTTATCAGAGATCTCCCCTCAAGCCCTGTAGGGATGTTCGTGTAGAATCAACAAAGAGAAACACTAAACAAAGCACAGACATCTTTAGTTTATATTTTGTTCTAATTCTATCTAGTTGCTATAATAAAACCCTGTGACCAACTTCTGGAATAAGGGTTTATTTGCCTTCCACTTCTTGGTCACAATATAGCACTGAAGGAAGTTTGAGAAGGAACTGAAGGCAGGAAATGGGAGGAATTGCTTGCTGACTCACACCGGATGACCCCCAGGCTCCTGTTCATCTAGCTTCCTCATACAACCAAAATCAATGTACCTAGGGAATGGTACCACCTACAGTGTGCTGAGTGCTTCTACATCAATTAACAGCCAAGACAATCCTTCATAGTCATATCTATGAACCAACCTGATAAAGACAATTACTCAATTGAGGTCTTTTATCAAGTGGTTTTAGGCTGTGTCCAGCTGACAGTTTAATTCTCATTGGCTCTGGTATTAATAAAATTCTCTCAGAAAAGTCTGCATATTACAATGATAGTGTAGTTTTAAGCAGGTTGAAACAGTTTAAATCTTATAAACTTGAGTACTCAATATTTTGCAGCTCAAGATGTTTGTATAGAAAGTATGAATTAAAATGTTCACTTCTTTCCAAAACAAGAACACAAAATATTTCCCCTTATCCCTTCCCACTCCTCCTACCACCTACACCTCTCCCTCTCTCTCTCCCTCTCTCTCTCCCTCTCTCTCCTCTCTCTCTCTCTCTCTCTCTCTCTCTCTCTCTCTCTCTCTCTCTCTCTCTCTCTCTCTCTCATACACACACACACACACACACACACACACACACACACTCTCCTGGCAATTCCTGGTGGACTGAAGGATAACAATGTGTTTGCATACATATAAATGATAACAATTTAACATTGATATCAGATATCCAGCCCCTCTTTATGAAGCCCACAAGGGTCCAAGCACCACAAAACTTATATAGTTTTCCTAGGGTCATTGACTAGCCCTTCCTCTTTGAAAGTATGTTTGTTGAAAATCAGACATTGCTCTGAAGACTTAAAATCTCATCCTTGTCCTCTTTAAAGTTGTTTCTTTGTTATGAATGTGGTTCAGGCATAAAACATTAGTTTAGCATGAACAAGACCCTAGTTTTCATCCCAGTACTGTGAAAAAAATGTTTCCCAGTATCTCTTTCATTACGTATCATTTATCATCTTTATGGCTGTTTTATGTTCAGGCTTTCCTGTATTTTGTGAAAGTCATTGTGTTTTTATACTCATTGGTAGGGAGGATGGATAAGACACTGGTAATAAAAATATAGAGAGGAAATATGTGAAGCAGGAAAATTCAAATACATGGTAGACTGAAAGGAATGTGGAAATAAGGGAATCAAAGCCTCAATCTAAATGAAGTTTGCATAAAGAAACTGAATGGAGACCTACATGATGCTGTAAATCTAGTAAGATTAATATAATATATAATATAATTAATATAATATATTTACATATATAAATATATTATGTCAGAGTGCAATTCACTTAAAAGTGTTTGTAATATATGTGGTAGGACATGAATAAACAAAATCTTCAAGGGAATGAAAGGAATGAAAGGATTGAGGGAGGGAGTGAAGGAGATGGGTGGGGTACGGTTGTGAACACGCTCAAAATACATAACATATCTGTGTAAAAATGTCTCAAGGAACACAGTGCTAAGGATATGAATATATGTCAATAAGGCAGATACAATAATACATATCAAACATTGAAAGAATATATCCTTGAATGAATCAGGAAATTAAGGAAAAGCTATCACTACTCCTTATAATTGTAACAAGTAAAATGCTCTTAGTTTAGCATTCCAACAGCCTCCATTGTTGGTGGGAAGTCAACAGGCTTTGCTTGGTTCAAGCAAGTTACTCGGAAGTTGTTTAAGCAAAGGGAAGGCAGTTAGAAAAGCTAATCAATGTAAGAAAGCATAGATGCTTTCTTCATTGCTTGTAATGATCACACATAGGAAAACAGTCAAGCATCTACAATTTTAGAATTTAATGTGTGGGGCGTGAGGATTGTGCATGAGGATTTTTGAACAGAGAGGCCTACAGAGAAAGACTCTGACTAAAGCATAAAAGAGATAAGCTTAGGGATTGGGGAGCTGAAGAAATAGCTCAGCAATTAAGAAAACTGGCTGCTTTTCTGGAAGACCATGTTTATTTCCCATCCCCAGGGTGGCTTACAGTTGTAAGTACAGTTCCAGGGGGATATGTCATTCTGTTCTGGCCTCCAGAGGCAACAGTCATGTTTGTGCTGAACATAGATACATACAGGCAAATGCTCATATACATGAAATAGCAAAAACTAATTAAATATTCTTTTAAAAAAATCCTCTCCTCAAAATTTGAAAGGCTGATATTTCTGTCATTTGAAGGAAACAAGGGGTGGGAGCTGCATGCTGCTGTTCAGTAACCCTGCATAGAGGATAGAATTTTCCACATTTACCAAAGGCTTAAACATTATAAGATCTCCATAGAGGAAGAACCATGCTTGTAAACTTTCCCACAGGTAGCACGGGTCACTGTGTTTTTAACTTCATCTTTAGAATGTTTCTGTCTCCCATGACTTCTAGTCACATAAATCATGTAGGAAAAAAAATGGAGATCAATTAACTTGTCTTCTAAAAAGTCACAAATCATCAAGTAACTAAAAAGGCAGATGGAGAGACTACGGCATAGGGCAGAGGGATAATGTTTCCTCCTCCCCCTCCTCTTCTTCTGCTTCTTCAAGTCTGAGCTTCTGTCCTCAGCAGAACTCATGGGCCTCGGGCTGAAGGAGGGATGAGATAGTTCCTCTACCACACTACAAGAGTAGTCTATATCTAGCTTCCTTCAACCAAGAAAGTCGTTCAAAAATATGCCTAGTCCTAAAGTAGGAAAAAACTTATCTTTTTTTGACCATAAAAATGCCCCAGACCTCCAGCTTGGAGAATTCCATAATGTGAGCCACAGATGATGATGATGATGATGATGATGATGATGATGATGATGATGATGATGATGATGATGATGGTGATGATGGTGATGATTTAATCATTTTTTACAGTCTAGTTGTTATTCCCCTCCTGTCTTGCCTTCTGACTGTTCCTCATCCCATAGTTCCTCCCCTCCATCTCCAAGAGGATTTCCCCCCCCCCCGCCTCCCACCAGATCTCCCCACTCCCTGGGGCCTCAAGTCTCTCAAGGGTTAGGTCTTCTCTCGTTGAGGTCAGACCAGGAAGTCCTCTGCTGTATATGTGTCCAGAGCCTCACATCAGCTAGCCAGACCAGGAAGTCCTCTGCTGTATATGTATCCAGAGCCTCACATCAGCTGGTGGACCACAGATTCTTAAGCAATTTTACCTTGTATTTTTAAGTTTTGATTTTTGGCCTAAGGTAAATCATAAAAAGACCATTTCTGACACTTGCCGATTGTGAGAAAAGGCTTAATTTTATAATAAAAATTGTCATTTTTCCAATAGGAATTAAATACGTCAAAAAATGTGTGACCATCATCAAAAACACTGGATAAAGTTAAGCTGAATAAAAATTATAGAAACTAGTTACATGAAACATAATCTTATTCCTAAGTAATTCTAACATATAAAATATAAATTTCCTTTATAATTTTGCATTAAAAGCTAAGAGAATAAGGACTACTTTCAGTCACTCAGTTTTGATGTCTTATAAGGTTTTACTCTGCAATTATTTCCTTCCTGGGTGGGGCATGCTGGTACAAACTTTATCTCATTATACAAACGGTGAGATAGAAGGATTATTGTTCGTTCTGTTGGTTTGAAAGAAGCCTATAGCACATAGCAACAATAATAGCTAATGCAAAGAAAGAAAATAGTAATAAAACAAACCAAGTTTTCTGACCAAAATTAGAAGAGACCACCTCAAGATCCTTCTCAAAACTGATTGAATGTTTCCAGGTTGAAACTCAGATCTTAAATTTGCTAATCTTTTCCTGTTAGATCCCCTTAGTAAATAGAGATAAAATTAAATCTAAAATGCCAAGTGGCACAAGGATTTACAGAATAGATTGAATATTGCCTTGTTATGCAAAATTTGAAGGAAAAAAAAACTATTAATTTGGTTTCTTAGCTAAACCTCTAAATAGGAAATTTGACATGATTTTTATAACATTTTATGAAAACAAACTATTTTATTTAAAATGATAATTCCTCAAATTCTGTGTGGAAAACAAGATCAATTTCTAGACACAAAAAAATCATCTTTATGAATAACTGATAAAAAATACTTATGAAACAGGGGAGAAAAGAAATAAAATACTTATGAAACACAAGGGTGAGTAAATTCTGCCTTTTAGGCAAACAACCCCTCAATCTCAGACAAGTGCAGTTAATCATTCAAAAGTATTAAGAATTTATGAGTATTTATTAACAGTTGAGCATTAAATTAATTTAGAAACTCTCTATAATAACACTCAGATAGATTATAACTCAGAATAAATGTAGGAGAAAAAGAACCCCCAAATTTGGTGCCACTCCAGAATAATGTTACGAAAAGGACATTTTTAAAGAGCACGTGGAGTCTGTTCGGAAATACAAGCAACATTTGGAGCTAAAGGGCAACCTGCTTGCTACAGATGGTTTGTGTGTCTTTCCGGAGAAAGGCTGGAAGCAAGGCTCCCCAAAGAAACATCCGGGTTGACTTTCTTAGTTTGTGAGGAAATGGTATCTCACTGTCACGGTTGGAGAAAAAGCAAGCCCCCTCCCCACAGTGTCCAGCACTAGGCAAAGGTGGGAAGTAACTTTGTCAGAGCAATTGAAGCAGGCTTTCTCTTATTTGTTGACAGATTGGTAGCATCTTTGATCAAGGGCACAGCTGATAGAAACAATCCTGGGAGCTGCTCTGCTGAAGAGGAGCCCAGTTCCTTTCTTAGTCTGATCTTTGGATCTTTGTGGTCCATGCTAGTGGATGGCTAGTGGATGCATCAGAAGTGACTCTTATGCAGCGGCCTGTGAGTTTCCCGTAGCTGGGGTGCTGGATAGGGAGAAGCAATATGAGGACCTGGGTATGTCTAAAGGTGATGAGCCACTGCTGTGACTGTCCAAGGATCTATTCTCCTTTCTATACACACAGAAAAAGATGATAGAAACCATCATTGTCAGTCATGTGACTGGCTGCACTTGCAAAGAGCTGGCTCATCATCCTACTTTTTCAATATTAATCCCAGAGACCTAGTTGTTAAAATTGAAGAATATGTCATAATATCTTCCACTTTACAATCTAGAATCCGCTTTGTGCCCCTACCACTTGATGTTCGGCGTAAGTCGGGTCTGTATTATTATTACTCTTTCAAAACGGCAGCTGGATCCTTTATTTAAAATCAGCTGAAGAAGGATCCTAGAGACATATCAGCTTCATAGGGTGGGAAAGAGACATGTGTTTGGTCTACATTTCTATGAAATAAGAACGTATATTAATTCCTCAAGTTAAAGAAAAAAGAATAAATTTAGAAGAACAAAAAGATAGATATTCATTTTATAAAAGCTAATTTCCAATTCCTGTTGTGTTTGCATGGGCAAATAGGCAAGCAGATAAGATTTGCAGTGACAGTCTGAGAGAGCAGATGATTCTGCTAAATCAGAAGACATCTGGGGAACTCAAACAACAGCAGTCAACATTAAAAAAAAAATATGCGTGACATTTGAGGGTTTTGCTTTTGTTTGTAATTCCCAAATACTAAAAAACAAAAAAAAATAAAAAATAAAACAAAAAACAAAAAAACCCATATACCTTAATTCAATATTTCATAAACCCCCAGAAGACATAATGTTAAATTTCATTTCATATTCTTTGGAATGGAGCCTTAACCATAATGCAGAATGGATGGGGAAGGTGGAAAGGCCACTGAGATGAGAAGTCCCATTCCAACATCTAGAGACTGGATTGTTACTTTCCTTAATATATATATGCCAAGAAGTAAGATGAGGAGTGTTTATTCTGGATCATGGTTTGAAGAGGTGATCCCTGGGAAGAGTGGTGGAGAAAGTAGCCCTCAGCTCTAACAACAGGAGCAAGAGACTATTTCCTCTAGTCTGGATGGATCAGGAAACAGAAGACAAGAAGTAGGCTAAGTTATATAACCTTATACTTCCACTCACCCAATCTCAGAACCCCACTCCCTCATTCAAATCTCTGCTTCCTAAATATTCCTCAACCTCCTCATACAGCATCACTGGCTGGGGACCACATGTTCAACTACATGAGCCTGTTGGGTTTATTTCACAGACTATAATATGAAATGTTCATGGACTATTACCAAACTGTTCCAGAGTCCATTTCTGCTAAGAACATGGAGGTATTTTCTTCAATGTCAGGCTGTTACAAACAGGTTATTTTTTATGTCCATTCTTTTTCTCTTTTTACCACCAGGCTAGTCTTAACTGGGTAAATTTGCTTATCCTCATGATTACTGCTGATCCACATCAAACTCTTTTCACCATACAAAATGATTCTCGGTGAGAACGTACTTCTAGGACATACAGCTGCAAGCAGTGACATCCTCGTGTTAAAGTATCACACAGAGGCCCATTAGCTGGATCACCAGGTAAAAGAATTTGCTAACAAGCATGACCACCTAAGTCCAATACCTGGGACCCAGACTGGTAGATGTAGAGAGCAGGTTCCCATAGATAGCCCTCTACCTACCCACACAGACATGGACATGAATAAACTTAATATAATAAATAATCTTGTGGCTTTTTAAATCACAATAAATGGTACATCAAGAAAATGTTGTTTGTTTTTGGGTACTGTGCTTTTCATTTGTGTATGTCTTTTCATTTGTGTGGGTATACATGGGTGTGAGTGTGTGCGTGAAGAGGCCAGAGGTTGACATTTGGTTTCCTCCTCACTAATGATTCTGCTAATAGTGTCACAAACTTATCCTAGAGATCCCTTGACGAGGC
Source organism: Montemys delectorum (assembly GCA_019843815.1). Taxonomy (NCBI): domain Eukaryota; kingdom Metazoa; phylum Chordata; class Mammalia; order Rodentia; family Muridae; genus Montemys; species Montemys delectorum. The sequence continues at coordinate 17,754 of JADRCD010196397.1, read as the reverse complement.
CACCTGAGGGCTGGGATTACAAACTGTGCATTGCAACCTCCTATCTTTTATGTGCCTGTCGGAAATCCTAACTCCAGACCTAATTCTAGGCCTCATACTTTTGTGAAGGTGTTTTAACCACTGAACCATCTCTCTGGCCTTCCAAAAGTAACATTCCTAATACAAGATGTTTTTCTTTTGTGAATACTTAAATACCTCAATTGGATACTGACTTTCATAGACTAATCTGATAGCATTTCTATTTTTTTTAAGTTTCCTGGTTTTAGCATTCATTCTAGTCATTCACTCAGTCAGTCAACCAATTTAACATTCAATGATCTACCCACAAAATATTCTTGAGTTACCCATCAGAAACAGAGTAGTGTTAAATATCACTATCCTTCAAATACCACTACTTGAATGATTCTCAATATAGTTGCTATGGGGATAAATTGGGAAAGACTAGACTACATTGAAACATGGAAGAAGGAAATCATTGTGTACATTTTGACCATAAGATATCATTTGCCACAGAATGAAATAAGTCAAAGATACAAGGAAAAAACTCATTGTGTATTTAGTTTTAAGGACTGAATGAAATATAAATATAGCAGATGCTTTTACAAAAGTATTTTAAATGTTACAAGGAAATTTATTCTTTCATATCAATTAATAGATACCAAGTTGAGTTCATCAACTACATCTTCTTTTTTATAAAGATTTCTTCATTCAGTGAGAGACTTAATGGTAGTTAGAACTCTAAGAAACAGACTCCCATTGGAGAAATGAACACATTTTTTTAAGGTACCGAGAAGCTCTTCCCTACATCTTACAACTTCTCCCAATTCAAGTTCATTTCCATCATTAATCTTTAGTTAAAGCAAAAAGATTTGCTGCAGGGAAGTGCTAAACTGGATTTGAAATGAAAGATTAATGACATAGGACTTTAAACATTTCACAGACCATATGACTCAATAAAAGTGGAACATTGGAGAGCTTACAGGGCCTGGGGATTCTGGGGGCATGGAACAATCATTATTAGTCATTGACAAACCTTTCTCTCAAAACAGGAGCATTTCAGGCTCTGCTACATGGTCCGTAGAAAAGACTTTTCCTCTGCCATGCAGACCACATGGGCTGTGGAAATAAGTTACCACCCAGATGATGTTTCACAGAGAATAAACACCTGTCTTGAGGAAAAGGAGTTGTGTAAAGCTACATACACCTTTTATCAAATGAATTCCCCTAACACCAGGAGATTTGTACCATCCACCTTAACCTATTCAGAGATGATTAGCTAACCTGAAATCACTAACCAGAACCAAAGTTCCCAAAAAGTAGGGAAAATATAGATAAACTAAGGGTAAAGGAGAGGAGTTGTCGCAGGATCCTCTCAGCTTCTGAGTGACAGAGGTGGATCAGCGACCCTCTCTGCCCCTTCCCTGCAAGTGGTGGGCCTGCCTCCAGGGAGTGCTTTAACCCAGAGACTCAGGTGAGATCTGCCATTTTCTCTCCAGTGACTTTCTAAGGCGGGACCAGCTGGGAGGCACAGCCCTCAGGAGTTGCAGGGGAGTCGCAGGGCAACAGGGACAGGATCCTCTCAGCTTCTGAGTGACAGAGGTGGATCAGTGACCCTCTCTGCCCTCTTCCCTGCAAGTGGAGGACCTGCCTCCAGGGAGTGCTTTAACCCAGAGACTCAAGTGAGATCCACCATTTTCTCTCCAGTGACTTTCTAAGGCGGGACCAGCCGGGAGGCACAGGCCTCAGAAGTTGCAGGGGAATTGCAGGGCCATAGGAACAGGACAAGCTCTAGTCAGAGACACCAAGAACATCTAACACCAGAGATCAAGAGATGGTGAAAGGAAAACCCAAGAATCCTACCAACAGAAACCAAGACTGCTTGGCTTCATCAGAACCTCATACTCCCACCTCAGCAAGTCCTGGATATCCCAAAACACCGGAAAAGCAACATTTGGATCTAAAATCATATCTCACAATGCTGAAAGAGGACTTTAAGAAGGACATGAATAACTCCCTTAAAGAAATACAGGGGAACACAGGTAAAGAGGGACAAGCCCTTAAAGAGGAAACAAAAAAATCCCATAAAGAATAACAGGAGATCACAAGTAAACAAGTAGAAGCACTTAAAGCAAACTTAAAAATCCCTTAAGGAATTGCAGGAAAACACAAACAAAAAGGTGAAGGAACCATCAAGGACCTAAAAATGGAAGTAGAAACAATAAAGAAATCACAAAAAGAGACAACTCTGGAGTTAAAATCTTAAGAAAGAAGTCAGGAAACATAGATGCAAGCATCACCAACAGAATACAAGAGATAGAAGAGAGAATCTCAGGCGCAGAAGATAACATAAACAACATTGACAGAACAGTCAAAGAAAATGCAAAATGCAAAAAGACCTTAACCCAAAACATCCAGGAAATCCAGGACACAATGAGAAGATCAAACCTAAGGATAATAGGTATAGAAGAGAGGGAAGACCTCCAAATTAGAGGGCCAGTAAGTATCTTCAACAAAATTATAGAAGAAAACTTCCCTAACCTAAAGAAATAAATGCCCATGAACATACAAGAAGCCTACAGAACTCCAAATAGACTGGACCAGAAAAGAAATTCCTCCCGCCACATAATAGTCAAAACAACAAATGCACAAAACAAAGAAAGAATACTAAAAGCAGTAAGGGAAAAAAGTCAAGTAACATATAAAGGCAGGCCTATCAGAATTACACCAGACTTCTCAACAGAGACTATGAAAGCTAGGAGATCCTGGGCAGATGTCATACATACCCTACAAGAACACAAATGCCAGCCCAGGCTACTATATCCAGCAAAATTCTCAATTACCATAGATGGAGAAATCAAGATATTCTATGACAAAACAAAATTTACACAATATCTTTCCACAAATCCAGCCCTACAAAGGAAAATAGATGGAAAACATCAACATAAGGAGCAAAACTACACCCCAGAAGAAGCAAGAAGGTAATCTTTCAACAAAGCCACACAAACCTAATTCCACCTCTTACAACAAAAACAACAGGAGTGTGACAATTACTTTTTCTTAGTATATTAATATGAAAATTAATATTACTAACATATCCTAATCAATTTAAATCCAATAATATGAGGAATTAGAAATTTGTTGATGGTCATCCAATGGTCTCTCTAATTTGGTAATTGGAGAAATAGGTCCAACGTTGTACAATCTATATACACTTTCAGCTTGTTTTTTTTGTGACAGTATATTGCTGTGTACAACACAAGGGTCTTGAAATCTTGCTTCTCCTATCTCAACCTCTCTATTAGTAGTATTGTTTATTTCCTGTTTTTACACTATACTATGGTTTTTCAGAACAGCTTATATATTTCAAATGTATTTATATACCCAAGGGAGACATAGACAATTAACCAGGGAGGTAGCTTGTAAGAGAACAACAAAGAGTGAGACTGAATGCTTTGCTTGACATTTGTAGCTCTTGTATCAAGTTTAAAGAGGACTTTACAAGTTACTCTTTCTTTGAGATGAATGCTTTTCCAAATTATCACAGCTAATGAACCAGATTCTTACCCTCACCCAATGTCTGTGCCACCCTCCAAGCAGAACCGTTGTTCATTGAAACAGTTGGTGAATGATTTTATGGATACACCATCTTAATACACACACCATTTCTTAAATGAATGTAACCTGTTCTCTGTGGGCTGAGAATAAAGTCACTCACTCAAGTCAAATAGCTTTGACCATATCAGGAGTCTGTATCCAAAAATCATGCCTACAATTCATTTCTTGGTGTAGCAGAACTATCAACTTTGAGCTTAGCTATGATGGAGGTAAAATCCTTTGGTGATGTGAGGGTCATTGAAGTATAGCCTTATTACAATGAAATCCAATGTCTAAAAATTGTTCTTATTTTGGGCTTGTACCACAGTAAGAGCCAAGATTTTAAGCTCTACTAAATACAAAACAAACAAAAAGACTTTATATATTTATGTTCATTTAGGAAAATACCAGTAGTGATGCATTATTTTGAAGTATACAGTTAATATGTTTGGAGTTATTTAAAATTTATATTGAGAAAAAATTTATTTTCACTATTGCTGTAGATGAGCATCTACATAAGACTGTTAAATTGATTGTTGTTTTATGTCAAACAACTTTTATAATACATATTTGCATTGTTATAATATTTTATAAATTTTAAGGGATATGACAAAAAAGATATTGTAGGTATTGAAGGGGGGTCTCGGGGAGGAATAGGGGTACAAAAGGGAAACAAGAATGTGATTTAATTCTTTTTACTTAAAATATGTTTTTAAATGTTAACAAATTCAGATAAATTGAAATCATGTATCTTTTCTCATCATAATCCAATAAAAGTTTAAAAAAAAAAAGAGGAGGAGTTATTCAAAGAACTCTGGGCACTCACTGATCAGACCAGGTCCTTTGATCAGGGTGGGTCTCTGGTAAGAGAGATTCAGAGCTCAATGGTCTGCAGAAAAATACCTTGTAACTCTAGGGATTTGTAAGAACAGATGTTGTACCCTAGTCATCTCTTTAAGGTTAATTTTTGTTTGGTTTGTCTCTGTTTTTCTCTTTAATGACAAACTACAATGTAGCTCAATACCAATCCAGTCTCATTCAGTGAAACAACTGTTCCATTCTAGGTGATATAAACATAACAACTTCTCTTAGAATAGGTTGAAAATAGACTATACCAATAACACACACAATGACCAGGATAGGTCATTTAGAAAGTGATATGAACAAAGATGGAGAAATGAGAATTCGTGAGAGAGAGAGAGAGAGAGAGAGAGAGAGAGAGAGAGAGAGAGCGCAAGAGAGCCTTTGGCTATTGCTAAAATGAACATCTTGCAGGGTCTTCTGGGACTTAAGAGTTTTCATCTAGGAATTTTTCATTGAAGAGAAGATGTAATAGTAAATAATTACTCAACTTTGGCTCCAGGTGGGTTGTGCACACATTGCACCTGCCCAAGAGCTCTGGGTTCACAAATGAAACACACACACCACCACCACCACCACCACCACCACCACCACCACCACCACCACCACCACCAGCTATTTTTGATATGTCCTGACTAGTTCAATGGTTGGGGCACTACTAAACCTCCCCATGGCTAGCACAAAACTCCCCTCTGGTATTTCTGAGTTAACATCTTTTAAAATCTATATTTCATTTCTGCTACCTGAGACCCAGTCGGAGAAGTGGCCCCCAGGGACTCTTTCTGGGATTCTTACATGCCAGCTGGTGGGCCTTTAAGTCTGATCTCTTTGTTTCCCTGTCATGGTGACTCGGTCTGTCCTTCCTCCTTGGTTCCTTGCCCACACAATCTAAAAGTCCCGCCTCCATCTCCTTGTCCAGCTATTAGCGATATGGCAATTCTTTCTTATCAATCAAAGCTGCCTGGGGACAGGGACCTTAAGTGTCTGGAAGTGTGGCTTTTGGGAGCCAAAGCATTAGAACTAATCCCCAACAAGAAGAAAGCAGACGATTTGCTTCCATAGGCAACCATTCCCAATGGCCAAAGGAAGATCCACTTGTCATCATTTCTCTGAGTCCCATTTGGTCTTATGTATGGAACTAAGCATCTCTGAGAATGTCATGTTGGAGGCTTAAGAACAGCATATAGTTGATGCTGGAAGGCCCTGGATAATATCTGAAGCAAAGTGCTCAAAGCCTACTTCGACCTGGATAGTTTTAGCCACAGGGAATTATGGGCCAGGCTTCCAAAGTAGAAGGTAGAGTGTTAAATAGAAACTCAACAGAGTTGAAAGAATTTGACTTCTGAACAAGAAATAAAAAAGAAGAAAAGATAGGTTTTAAGAATTGTTTTTCAAAAAGAATACTTTTGTTCAGGCTGGTGATGCTAAACTGCCTAGGAATGGGTCAAAAATCTACTAAATTTCTAGGAGTGTGTTGATTACTGCTCTTCACATATAAACAACACCCAGTGCCTGGGACATGCTGTAAAGCTCTTAGGAGTTCAGCAAAATCTTTGTTTCAGTCCCACCTAGTTCAACAGAAGTCACAGGAGTACTGGGAATGAGCTCTGACAGATGCTCCCAACCCCAGCCAAAGAGCAGGGAGAGGAGCTCAGTGCTGGATAAAATGGTGAGGAAAACTACTATCAAAGGGAAGTGGGCAATTAGAGCAATTTCCCTGACACTCCAGACAGAAGTGGGCAGTTTGCCTGGCTCATCTAAGCTACTGCTTCAAACTCGGACTCATTTAGCCCGTGGAGAACAGTCCTATTAGCTCCAGTTCCCAGAAAGTAACTGAGGAATGTGCCCAAGGTGGAATGAGCCTCATTTCTAACAAGCCCCCTTTAACCATGTCTAAGTGTCCATGATTTTTTTTTGGTCTTATTGATCTAGACTGCATTGAAAAGAATAACCTTTGGAGATGGATAACCAATGCCATATGCCCTAAATTGCTATTATGTTTAAAGAAGAAGGTGTCAAACCAAATGATGAAAAATGAGCATTGGGTTCTCTCTCTGGCTCACTCACCAGAGTCCCACTGACTATGCTAGGAATGAATCACCTGCAATGACATTTAGTTAGTGATGCCATTATGATTAATGTATCATTTAGGCAGGTCCCCATTATGAAGAGGCTTGTCACATACTCGCCAATGCCTCTGACTTCTCAGCCTTGTCCCTGTGGTTTAGTAGTCACCACCATTTGGAGTAATTAGAAATAAAGACTGATTTACAGGGCCCCAAAGTGATGCTGAGAGAGGAGAGTTTATAAACTCAAGTGAAGGTTTCCTTACTAATACTCAGAATCTTCCCTGTACCCCATAACCAAGCAAGGGTGGTACAGAAGCAATACCACCTGAGGAAAGCACTTTGACTCATTTTCTTTTCTTCTGTTGGAATCATGCACCACTTTAAGCACCAGTTTACTTCTTCAGGAAGGGATGTAGCTTAGACAAGCTGGACTCCCCCCTCCTTTTCCCAGTCATTTGACTTTTGTTGTTGTCTTGTTTTTCTTTTTATTTCCTAATACCATCACAAAATCCAAACAATGAATCATGAGAAGCCAAAAACATTATGGTAAATTGTTTTCTCTTATTAAGTAAAAGGAACGATACAAGAGAATCACACATTTTCGTTGCTAGGTAAGGAGGACACATGTCAATGACCTTAAGGGAATTTTGCTTCTGAGACTCCAACAGCACCCTGGCCTTCCAGATCTCTGGAGAAATTGTTATTTACCAAACAGCCACTTGATCTGTCTAGCTGAGCATCTCAACCACAGAAAAGCAAGAAGCCTGGAATTAAAGGGTGGATGCTCGCATGCTGAGGCAGAGAATTAAACCAGAGCTGCACATCTGTGCTGATTTGGGTCCTTTACGTCTTGGATCTCTTCTTTAGAGATCAGCACTAGTGAAGCACTCTCTGGGATAATTACACGGTGCTCTGAACACCAAGCATAAGAACACTGTGAACATCCAAGAGTCTCAACAATTCAGACTGATTCTGAATAGCGTCTAATTGACAGTGAGGGCTTAGAGAGCTGTCTTCTTTAAAGAGCATCCTTCTTCCTTTAACTTTATACACAGAGACAAATACTCACAGTCCAATCTGATAAAGCTAAATCTGAACAGCTGCAAAAATTGGATAATGTTGTTGACATTTATCTGGGCCTATCCTGGTAAAAGTTTTTGTTTGTCATCAACAGAGGCAGACAAGTTAAGCTAAAGAGAACTAAGTATAAAACTATGTATACAATGGGTAGATTGACATGAAAGCTTGAAAATAATTTTTAATTGGTTAGAATATAAGTGAGAAAAAACATTGAAGGTACATGTAAGAGCAAAGGTAAGATCAAACACATTAATTGTTAAAATGATAACCATTGATTTTTTTTAAAAAGATTTATTTTTTATTTTTGTGTATTCATGTTTATGTGAGTATTTAGGCATGCGTATGTCGGTACCCATGGAGGCCATAAGAAAGTGTCAGATCCCTGAGCGCTGGAGACAAAGATGGTTGTGAGCACCTTGTACAAGTGCTAGGAACTAAGCGCTGGTCCTCTGGAAGAGCAGGAAGCACTCTTGACTGCTGAGTCATCTTTTAGATCAATTTAAATGAGTATGTGATCCAACTGCTTGTAGGCCAGTCCAACAAGGGAACATGGTTATTTTGTGTTTATATGTACTCATGCTCATATGTAGGTCAGATGGCACTTTGCAAGTGTCAGTTCTCTCTGGGTGGGGGGGTCTATCTAACTCAGGTCATCAGGCTTGGTGGCAGACAACTTTACTAACTGGGCCATCATACTGGCCGAAAATTAATATTCTTGAAATTGTACTTTGATAACCTTCCAGACTTTCCCATTCAATATCGCTCTCAAATACAGCCTTTTGCTCTGGGGAAAGGGCTAACTTGCAGAATACTGAGACTCACTGGATGAAACATTGGTCCTGCCTTCACAAAACTCTAAATTTTGGGGAATAAAAAAGAAAAGTCAAAGCAATATTTTTTTTCTAGAATGAAAACTGATTTTTATCTCTTTTTAGATAATGTATAAAAATAGTAATTTTTAATCATAATGCTGAAAAAGAAAACTAAAGTTACATAGAAAATACAGTAAACAATTCAGCATGAAAAATAGTCTTATAATTCCAGTGCTCAGCAGATTCAGGCAGAAGGGAGTGAGTTTAAGGCCAGCCTGTGCGGCATAGTGAGACTGAAGAGAAAAGGAGCAGGGAAATAGAAGGGGGGGATAGAAATAAGAAAATTAGAAAAGGAGAGAGAAGTGGAGAAAAACAAGAGAGAAGAAGAAAGGAGAAAAAGAGGGAAAGAGGGAGAATTATATATGAAAACTGGCAATAAATTACAATATGTATGTTGAACCCACCATACTATTGTTTTCATCGATTACAACAAATGTATCAATGCTATGGTCTCCCTAAGAAAGAAAGAGATAGCTAAAAATTCTTAAATCATTTAAAATAAATTTGCTTATATTTAATTTTAAATCCATTTATTTTTTAATTTAGTTTAATTTTGAAGTTAATTTAATTCCCAAATATTAAAAATATTTTTCACACTGGATTTATCATTTCAAATTGATCCAGATTATAACTTTAATCTTTAAATTACTGCTTCTTGCTTTCAGGACCTCAAAATAACTTGTTAAAATGATACCATCATCAGCCTTAGAAATCATCTACACAAGTACGGGTCCAATCAAAATCTATCTGGCTGTATCCAAGATAGAATACTTCATTGACTTTTTATATGATGTTGACAATACAATATCCTCAACAGATACCATCCAAGAGCATGGATTTAAAACTCAGTCTTAAGAAGTTCCTAAGATGGAAGTACCTGAATATGCCTAATACAGATTATTATGTGGATGGTTGGCTTTGACTGACTTGTACACACTTACCTGGCTTCTATAATGCACTAGATTCAATCCTGAACAGTGCCAAAAAGTCCAATTTATCCCCAAGCCATCCTTTCAAACTACTATAAATAGGAATAACTAAAATGGTAGTAATAGTTGCCCCTAGCCGTGTGCTTTACTTCTCTTTTGTGTAGTATTATATGAGTGATTTCATAAGCATTTTACTGAATTCATAAAAGCAACAAGAAAGAAGAATGCATTGCTAACAGCTCAGTTTCATACATCAGAAAATAAAAGGTTCAGGTCAAGGTCACCAGCTAGTAGAAGACAGGGCCCAACTGTTGTTTATGTGATCTGCAGTTAATTAGCATCTTATATTACCTGTTATTTGTTAGCAACTGAGTAGCATGAAGCTTCAACAAAAGGAAGTTTCTCACACATTATTCCCAGTACAGGTTGATAGTTTTCTCCCTCAAGTTTTCTGAAATGTAGGTGCTCTCCATGTCCTTGGAGACCGGACCTGACCATTGAAACAAGAGGCTGCAGATGCCCAGGGTTTTTTTGTAAAATGGTGTCACTTCTCCATGTACCCTTCTCCTATAGTATGCATTATCTCTAGAGTCATTATAAATCTAGCTGAAGCAAATACTCTATCAGTTCATCTAATTCGTTAGCTCACATAACTCAGGGATGGATGATATATGAAGAAGTTCCGCACATCCTCAATCCAGGTGCATATTTTAAAAATAATAGTTTCAATCCTTCATTGGTTGAGTTTGGGGATACAGAACCACAAGACCAAATCATCTGCCAGTCTTAGATGAGGTACAGTGAGATGCACAGTGAGATGCACAGAAAATGCACATGATATTTCTGACACTGCTGTAGATGGTTTGTCTAGAGTTTAAAAAAGAATCAGAATTCCTCCTCTAAGGATTGTGTCTGTTTCCATCATCTTAATTTACATGAACATTAGTCTATTAATTTATTACCTCAAACCAAAGGAAGAAGTACTTTCATCTCTAATGATTTGTGACAATAGACTAAACAACCATAGCACCCACCAAGTGTCCTTAAGTCCAGAGGCTGTGGTTTACACTGTGAGTGGTGATTTTAAAAACTGTGTGAAGGGAGCAAGAAGAAAATTAAGACAGGGGGGATGGGTGTCACATGGCCAATCTCCTCCCATTCCCACCCTTCCTGGGTCCTAAGAGGGAATCATTTTCTTCAGTGATGTAGTGAGGAGTTGCCCAGACTCCCTCACCCATGCTCAAGAAAACAACTCTAATTAAATCTAGTGAGTCACACACACAAAAGAATAGAGGAAGAATGCTGAGAAGGAGGGTTTCAGAGAGGGTCAGCAGAGGTTTATGGAGGTGATAAAAAAAAAGAGGCAATTCAGCAGAACTCAAAGAAAGTAAAAACAATCTTCACAACTACATTTGTGAAATAAGCAATCATATCTAGAAGGGAGGATGACTAGGCCTGAAATACATGGCAAACAGGTTTGCAGAGAAACTGCCCTCATCCTAAAATATAAAAATACACTATCAAGTATATTGTCATCTCCCCTAAGATACGTCATTGCTGATGACGCAAGAGTATACACGTCAGATAGTCACTGAAAGAGCCTGTTTCATCCTGAAAGGTTCTGACATTTGTTTTCACAGCAAATTGGGAAAGGACTTATTTTGGAATCATGAACTTTTAGAGAGAAGGGAAGTTGAGTGGCACTGTGTCCTGTGTTAGAGATGAGGGGATCTCCACTGAAATCACGCCAGGCATTAATAACCCTCTCCGTCAGTATACTCGGCATATACTGCCACTGTGTTAACCTTGTGGACAGGTGCAAAACGAACAGTGACTCACAGACCAACACAGAGACAGCCTAAGAAGTAAGATCATAGTATTTAGTTCTGTGAATGTAGTACAGCCCAGAGAAGGAGCACAGAAGAAGAACACTGAGTTTCCTTTAAATATTAGGAAAAGGTTCAAATATGTCCATGAAATGCTAGCTAGGAGGATTTCTTTAAGAACGGTACTTCTCAACCTTTCAAATGCTGCAACCTTTAATACATCCCCTCATGGTATGGTGACCACCCAACCATAAAATTATTTCATTGCTACTTCATAACTGTAATTTTTCTGCAGCTATGAATCATCATGTAAATATCTGATATGCAGGACATTTTCAATCACAAGTTGAGAACTACTGCCTTAGATCATTTCAGCCAAGCCTTGGCATTAATTTTGAAGACAACACCAAAAGGGCAACCAAGTGACTTTTAGTAAATAGCGTGCCTCTAGATTTCCAAACATCTTTGGTTCAGAAAATAATTATTCTTTCCTATCTGCCTATCTGATCATTTGCTACTACTTACCTTAATTCTAAAACATATATTATTAGATTTCATGTGACTATTTAGGGCACTGATTGTTCCCTGCATGAATGGCAAATAGATCATGCTCTTCTACAATAAGAACTTTTTGTTGCCATAAGATAAATTGAAATCTGAATTTCCATTAAACATCAAGTTAAAGAAGCAGTGGTGGTCTGTTTTTCGATAACATTTGAACTATAGTTGCAGAGGAACTGACGTCATCTTCTGACTTCCACAAGCACCAGACAGGCAGGCATGTAGTGCTCATACATATATGGAGGAAAACATGCATACACATAAAATAAGATAATCTAAAAGTTTAAAAAATGATAGTATCACAAATTGATCAATTTTTTTTGGCAAAAATAGTTCTATATTAAAATCAATCAAGGACAATTATGTTGTTGTTTGGCAAAAAAGGATACATGTGTTCTCACTACTAAAATGGAAACTATAAGATAAAATATAAACAAAGCTTCCATATGGATAGTTACTTTCCATATAAACTTAATTAACCTTTAGAAGAGATGCATCTTCTTATTGATTACCTAATCCAAAGTAGTCAGGCCTGAAATAATAGAGATAACAACAATAAAAATAGATCTATCATGTCATATTTGTATATTTATACATACAAATACATATATAAATGTATATGTATATGGTGTGTGGTGAGTGAGTGTGTGTGTGTGTGTGTGTGTGTGTGTGTGTATAACAAGAAAAAAATCAAAGAAAAAAAGAAGCTTTCCATTTGAGTGGGTGAAATGAGAGGAATTGGGAGGGTGGAAGGATGAAAGGGAAGGAAAAAGTGGTATAATTCTATTTTAATTAAAATATATTTTTAACATCAATGAATGTATTAGTTGAACTCATCTCCACAATAAAAACCAAAACCAAAAACAAACACATGTAAAAAAAGTAACAAAGGTTTAAAAAACCAGTAGATTCACCTGAAAACTTCATTGTATTTTTCAATAAAAGCAATTTTGAATGCTAAAACTTCTTTTTGGTATGAGGATGTTGGTTCATATCTTATAAATATTCATTAATAGGTGTCTTAGTTAGGGTTTTATTGTTGTGAAGAGACACCATGACCATGACAACTCTTATACAGAAAAACATTCAATTGGGGTTGTCTTACAGTTTCAGAGGTTTAGTCCACTATTCTCATGGTAGCATGAGGGCAGACATGGTGCTGGAAAAGGAGCTGAGAGTTCTACACATGAATCCATAGGCAGCAAAGAAAGACTCTGTGCCTCATTGGATATAGTTTGAATATATGAGACCTCAAAGCCCACACCCACAGTGACGTACTTTCTCCAAGAAGGCCACACCTCCTAATATTGCTACTCTGTATGGACCAAACATTCAGACACATGAGTGCATGGGGGCCATACCTATTCAAACCACCACAATAGATTTTGTTATTGTTTTCATACAGTCCATGTTTATGACCAAGTAAGATAATCAGATTTTTTCCAACATTGATACCATCAAAAAATGGAGTTTTACAAAACAGAAAGAAATAAGGTCTCATTACATTCTCCACATGCTGAAGTCAGAAGTTTTATTTGTTTCTCTCATTAATTGGTTTCACATTTAATTATCTCTAATTGTAAAATATTATGTCAGATTCAACAGAAGCTAAAATAAAGACTCAAACATAATAATTTCATTCTGGAATTAATATCAGAGAGCAACAATAAAAACAATGATAGATGTATAATGTAAATTTAGTGACCCATTTTTTTGTGTGTATGAAAATGAAAATAAATGAATTCTATCCAGCATGCCAGAGGATTGACATGAGTTATTATGTCCTGGGTTCACAATGGGATTCTGGAAGTTCCTGGTAGATTTAAGTCAAAGTGAATCTTAGTAGAAAAGGAAGACCCGTTACAGTATCTTAAAAGGAAACTTTATGTAAGAATAAACTGGAGAGAGAAAATAGTAAAGTGTTTGACAGCACTACCTTCATGTGGACAGAAGAATAGCTGTCCTACCCTCGCAAGAACTGAATGATCTTCAGAATAACCATGAGCCAGGTTAGAGGCAGGTCTGTGGGAAGCCATTTGCTGCAGTGTTCTTCCATAGGAGACTGTATTTCACAGTACTTAGAGAGTAATAACAGACCAAAAGAAAGATTCACCCCAATCAGGTTAATAAACGAAAACATCCACTGTGGTACCTTACAAAAACATGGGTGAAGGGTTCCTTAAAAGAGTATCGATTAAAGTTTTGCTTATAGGAACACTTCAGGCTCTGGCTGCAGCATCATCCAAAAGGCTCACCTTAAAATAGGCAAAGGCTAGAAAACTTAGCTGCAACCCACTGTAAAGTCTCCTCTCTCCCAGCAGGTGTTCGCTCTTTATATAACTTTGATATGGGTAATGTTAGTCTTCGGAGTTTTGTGAGCCTCTCCATTCCCTCAATGAAGGATAGTAATAAACCTGAATTTCTGTAGGTCCCACGTATGTGATTATCTGATAGCCATGGACATGTCCTCCCCAAAGGAAACAGCTATAAACGGACTGCCCCTCATCCAAAGTCAGGATAGGAAAAAGGGAGAAGACACACTGTAGCAAGGGTTCCACTGGAGACTGCCTCAATCCTCGTGAGTCATTTGGAAAACTTGGTCAGCAATCCTCCAGAAAAAAAAATGTCTTTAGGTTCTGGACCAGATTATATCTTTCACGATTTGCTCTAGTTGGTAAAGATATTTCTGAGAGAATACAGGTTACCTGATAGACAATTTAGAAAATGATTTGAGCTGGTGATGTAACTCCATCACTAAGATACATTTTGACTATCCTGCTATGTTATTGTGATGGAAATTAGCCAAGGGTTCTAGAATTCCTTCAGAGCAAGGGCAACTTGGCCTGGTCTTATTTAACAACTTGCGTGAACTCGAGAATGGCCACTGCCTTTTCTATCATAGCAAGAAAACCAGCAACCACAAAACAGTGGACAAACATAGCAACAGCCCAATCCCATCCCTGGGCATCCTTGAAACTGCCAAGACTTCCTGATACACACTTTAACTTGCACTGCCAAGACTTGCTTGGGATACTCTCCTCAGAAACAAGTATGTTAAAACTCTCCCAACAGCATGGGAGACAATGCATCCATTAAATTATCTCTACTAGTTTAGATGGTTCCTTTATCATATAAGCCTACCATGGAGAGCACATCTCAAAAAGGGTCACCCTAGGACTGACTCTGAAGCATGTGCAAAAGGAAAACTGCACGGTTTTGTAAGAAATTCCATGCAGGGATACTCATGTGCAAAGAAACAGTAAGTTTGAGAGCATTCAGGTCATCTAATATACCATTTGGTCCATGGTGGGGGCTGGACTTGTAATGGCAATAGAAGTCACGCCAGGGCTCCTTTAATATCCTCAAGCTGGACTTCTTCCAGAAACATTCAATTAAGTGAAAGATATGACCAGGAAGGATGTATAAGTAACCTTCATCAAGATCCTGGATGCCCTACCAGACATTGGTATTGAAGTTATTTTGAATGAATTAGTGAATAATGAAAGCTGTGTCTAAGCCAATGACAACAGACAACATCTTAAGAAACATCTAAAAATAATAAAATTGTATACTTTATGATTCTTAAAAAAACTGAGTTCAGGTTGCTGAACTAGAGAAGTCAAACATAGTTTTGTGAGGAAACCAAACAATCTCTTGGACTTCTTGCTGCAGCCTGGCAGCCATTTCTCCCACAAGGATGAACTTGTGACTATTCACCTAACAGTGCTTTTCCCATCTGCAATGTTTATTAGAGCACTGGGAGACAATGGTATATGGAATTTGTTTAATGTAGCCTAGACAGGCCTCTTGAAATTTCTTGGATAGAGTCCCCCATTAAAATTATGCCCTTAAAATTTCTACCAAATTTGGCATCCTGTCTCAGCAAAGACAGCTGCTTTGATTCAAACAACTTCATATAAAAACAGCACTGCAGGCTTCATAATCACACCAGAGTAAAAAGAAAATCCACAAGCATCCCACAAATGATAAAGCAAGCTCCTTTGTGTGTTCTTAAACTGTTGTCTTAATAGCAATAGCAACACATTTTTAAACAAATATTATTCGTTTTTCCTAAGTTTACTTTCAAATGCAAATTTGTAAAAACACTGAGGCACGACTTGGGAATCTTTCAGCTTAATAAACTCCAGCTGCGGAAGGAAGGGCTGTGTTCTCACTGCTTTCTGGAATCTCCTCTGCTCTGAGATGGGACTGAATGGACTGAGTTATGTTGCAAAAGGACTTCAAGAGGGCTGGAGGAGAGGGAGGGAAGAGTATTTATCATTACTTTAGTTCATCTGGAGGACAGCCACACAAGACTCTGAAGCTGTCACGGCGGTGACCTCTGAACAATCCTCTCACTGTATATTTGAAAATAGGGGTTTGGGGGAAGAAGACTCCCATCACAATCTGTTTTTAGTCTTGGAGAAGAAAGAACACTAATAGGTTTAATTAGCTTTAAACTGTTTTTTAATATATAACTGTAAATACTAAAGGTTGAACAACCTACATTCCATTTGGCCACATTGCTTGTTTCCTACTGCAGAATATTAAATGTGTATGGGGGATAATTTCAATTTCCACACAGTCAGAGAAAAACTGTACCTTTCACAGACAGATTTCTGGACTTATTAATCATCTCCCTTGTTTGTCTTGTTCATATCTAGTGTTTCTGAAAACTTTTGAGTTTGAAATAAGGTTAGATTTATAAAACATTCCAAAAATACCACAGGGAGTTCTCTAAAATGCATCAGATTGCTTCACAGGGTGTTGACTCTTATATAACAACAGCATAATTAGTAAGAAAGCAAATCTTACAGCTACAGTTACTAAATTGCAACTCATTCTAAACTTTCATCATTCTTTCCAATAATATCTTTTTCTGGTTCTGGTATCTCATTTTGCATTCATTTGTAGGAATCATCAGTATAATATGTCAACATTAGGTTTAACAAGTCATACTGATAGGATGTACTGAAAGAGTGTTTTCAGTGATGTTCTTGATGAAAAGCATAACATCTTTCCAAACACGAGGCATCATCTAACTCACCAAAGCTGGGACAAAGTTGTTAGTAACTCCTCTGTTCTCTTCAAAAGCACTGAAGCCATGACACTGTGAGCGGCTGTTTTAAACTGGAGGCAACTGAGAGATTACAAGATTACGGCAAACAGTTTTGTTGTTGTTGCTGTTGTTTAGATCTTCTGGCATTGTGGGAAAAGGGGAATAGGGAGTAATGAAGAAATAGAACACAATCCCATCATAATAAATCAGTGGAGAGAGTCCTGTCAGGAGCAGGCTTCTCTTCATCACCCTTGAGGGACATGGGGATTTCTGATGACCTTTCATGATTCTTCAAGAATGTTCTGCAGGCAGCAGAAAGTTCCAGTGGCTTAAAACTCAATCCACAGCCATAACAGCTAAGACAGTGCAGTGTAACCATTTCTTTGATAATGAACCATTCCATCCTGTACACTTGGGAGAGGTTCATGAACCTCATTCAGGAAGTTCACGAGACTCACCAGGCTCAGAAACTCACATTACTTAGAAAATTCAGATGGCTCAACAAATTGTCCCAATCATCTTGCTCCTCCCTACAATACATAAACAGTAAGAAACTGACTGAGGAGTGGAGACTGTTTGGGTAGAATTACCTACCAATTAAACAGGGAAGTCCAGGTACATGGCTTTTGTGAGTTTTACCCATGTGGACAGAGCTGCCAGGGTTCCACCTGTGTTTGAGTTGCACAGGTCCCTGTTAAGTATCCTCAGTTAAGTCACTGGATTACCAGACCAGTCATGGTTGCAACTATTTCTTTGGTTCATAACTGCTCTTT
Source organism: Montemys delectorum (assembly GCA_019843815.1). NCBI lineage: Eukaryota > Metazoa > Chordata > Mammalia > Rodentia > Muridae > Montemys > Montemys delectorum. The sequence continues at coordinate 130 of JADRCD010196397.1, read as the reverse complement.
CTAATTTAAACAGACATTTGTCATTTTCCCATTTAAAAAAAAAAATGAGTACAACTGATATATCAGGTCCAAATGAGTACAACTGATATATCAGGTCAAAATGAGTACAACTGATATATCAGGTCAAAAT
>JADRCD010196393.1:0-34778 GCA_019843815.1 Montemys delectorum | reverse complement strand
GGGAGGGAAGGAGGGAGGGAGGGAAAGAAAATACATTTTACATTATCTCTGTCTAAGAACTTGGGTGAGAAGTTCTTTATGCATGAGTGATCCACTAGGCAGGAGATAGGATAGACTAGTTATGGTAGCATACACTTGTACATAGCAGCATCTAGGAAGCAATGAGGACAAGAACCAAAAATCTGAGGCCAGGCCAGAAAGATGTCTCAGAAAGTTAAGGCACTTGCGACCAAGACTGACAGCCCAAGTTTGATCCCTGAAACCCGCATGGTGGAAGGAGAGAACCATTCCTACAAGTTGTCCTCTGACCTTCATATTTATGCCTATGGCACATGGGTAAATGGACACGTGTGCATGTATGCACACACATGCATATGTGTACACAGAGAGAGAGAAAAAACAGAGGGGGGAAATAATATGTGTGTGTGTGTGTGTGTGTGTGTGTGTGTGTGTGTGTGTGTGTCAAAATAAACATTTAAAATTAAAAAAAAAAAAAAACAACAATGTGAAGATATCCCAGGCTCATAGTTAAACTCTAAATCAAAGAAGCAAAGAAACAAGAAGTGGCAGAGGGATAACTTTGTGGGAAATTTGAAACCTACAAGATATTTCACAATCTACATAAAATGTTATCTAAGGCAAATTTGTAAATAATAAGACATTACTAAAGGGCATTCACCCAGAGATTAAACCGAGTTGACATTTCTCTACAAGCCATTCATCTACTTTAATAGTTAAATGTAAAGCAGATAAACCTTATGTTCAAGCAAATTTATACGTAACAAGATCACAAAAAATTAAAATAGATGTCATCTTTAATTTTTATTTCACATTAATTCATCACATTAATTAGATAATAAATAGCATTATTTATTATCTAAGTATACCCAGTTATTTAAATTTACAGGATTTTTTCTTCACATAGTCACCGTCCTAATATACATACAACAGAACACAGAACACAGAACACATTTGCAATATTTAGCCTGTCAAACCTTGCCTGAGACAAACAAGATTCTCAGTAGCTTTATTATTCTACATGTGGATAAATACATTCTCAATAATTGACATGAATCAGGACTGATAAAAAAAAAAAAAACTGAATACATTCTTATTCCATCTGGGGCTATGTGCACTTGTTTATTTTAGCATGGTCTTTTAAATGTTGAATTACAATTTGGTGCATAATATATCTCTGGGAGGTCTGGAAAATACCCTGAGTAGCTTACGTTGTTATTTCTAGAATTCTTGAAATCTGCAAAGCTGACATGAGACCTACCACCAGTGTATCGGTGTTGACCTGTAATGCTGTTTACCCATCGAAAGTATCTTTAAAAGTGGTAACCAACAATCAACATTATTAGTCCTCTTTGTTTTTTTGTTTCTCTAATCTTGCCAAAATAGAAAATGAGCAGTTATTGTTCCATTAGGTAAAGAAAAAAGACAGACCAATGCAACCCAGGCTAAATTTTTTTTTTAAAAAGAAACAATCATATTGAATTAACAAATTGAAAACTTTAGTTAAGACTTCATGAACTTCGAATAGAAGACAGTCGCATTAAGATGCTAAATGACCGCATGCTCATTCTGTTCGATGTTGCCCATGAGATCTTTTGTGTCACTTGTTCCTGGACTCAGATTACTGTTGAAGTAGAGAGTGTTTTCAAAGGTGGCCTCCTGTGGTATGTGCAGCACACGCCTTTTCTTATAAAAGAAATAGGCTGCAGCACCAGCACCTATCACAATCAGGAGGACCACGATGACCACTCCCGCTGCTCTGGAAGAGCCCTTGGGCTGAGGATGCATCTTCCTTTGGTCAGCTACAGAAAAAGGAAACCATTAGCAAACAAGGGGAGCACCAGAGGGGGAGGGGTGGAGGCTTCAGAAAGCACCTCTGATCTTGCCTGGAAGCTTTAACACATGGGTGGGGACTCCTTAAAATGGTATTCCTCACAAGATGTTAAGGCAGGGGTCAATGTGACACTTGAACATGTTTAGATGAGTTATTGGTTAATGGAATATTTGACCCCTTTATGTAACACTGAGGTGGTGCATCAGTGGGAATTCATACTTTTATGTCAAAAGAATTAAATGGCTGGAGGAAAAGCTCAGTGGTTAGGAGCACTTACTGCTCTTCCAGAAAACCAGAGTTTGGTCCCTTGCATCTATCTCCAGCAGCTCACAACTGTCTGTAACTCTAGCTTCAGGAGATCTAAGGGTTTCTTTGGTTCCTTCAGACACTGACACATAAGTGGCAGCCTGTCACACACACACACACACACACACACACACACACACACACAAAGACAGCCCCACACAAACATATTATAAAAAATAATTTTTAAAAAATAAAATCATAATGTAAGACTGCTTACAAACATACTTTCAGGAGACAAATAAAATGGTAGTGATGGTGGTGGTGGTGATTGGTGTAACAATTACAAGTAAAAATTTAAAACTAGGGGAAATTTATAATGGAAATCTGAACTTCTGAATATAATTAATAAATATCATTAATGAGATCAATAAGTTGTTTATAAGTAAGCCATTGATCTCATTTTGAGTTCCACCAAAATACATAAAATGGGATTAGTTACCTAATTCACATTGTCCATAAAGATGAAAACAAACTTTTTTTAAAAAAAAAAAAAAAGAAAATAAAAAGAGAGACCTAGAAAGACCTCGAAGGAAATGTCTCTCATGAGGCAACATTTTGTAATTAAGCAACATCTTCAAGAACTTTTTAAGATAAAAAAACAAATTTGTTTTTCTTAAACATCATGAAAGGTATGGCCTAATGATAAAGGTTAGCACTAGCCATTCTACCGAAAGTGAAGGAGGAGAAGAGGAATCCTATGGCTTTTAAAACAAGCAGAATCATGTGACTAATGATGACCTTGAGGTTTCATAATGATCTTACCTTTGGTTGTAATAGATGAGTGTGTAGTTACAGGATCAATAACTGTTGGAAAGAAGGAAAATAAATGTTATAAAAATCCATAATAACTAAATGTAGATAAATTTTATTCAGGCCAAAGATGCATGACATCTTCCATTGTCAACTATGATGTGATCTGATGCAATGTGATCTGATCTGATGTCATGTCATGTGATGATGGGAATGCCAAATGGTATGGTTGATATCCATGAATATAAAGGCCTAGATATACAAAAAGAAAAAATATCTGTACCTTCAGCTATCTACTACCTATATACATACCTACCTATCTACCTGTCCATCCATCCATCTTTCTCTATGCCTGTCTATGAAACTGCATCATCATATGGTGATAAGTTTAAATATGTTAGAAGATTTTAAAATATGAACCTTCAAGTTTTATGTGAGCATTAATACATCTAAATACTTACAAAAAAATCCATGTGTAGCTAAGGTAATCCGAACTAGGTGTTTTGAAATTGGCACACCAAAGTCTAAATTGTTACAAGACATTTGATTGAAAAGTAAAGGAAGACACTGTCATTGGAACGGAGACTGCAACCACAGCTCTATACCAGAGGGTGTAAAACCTTAGAGTTAGAAACTAAAAATCTACACAGTTCTAAAACAATAAGACCTATTGAAGAAACAGAACTGTGCTCACTGCTTGTTGCTTGCTTGCTTGAGTGATTACAGTCATAGGAATCAAAGTCAGGGTCCTATTCATGCCAAGCAAGGGCTCTGTCAATGAACTACCCCAGGCCTCCTCTTTTACTTATTTCAGATTCCAATTAATAATTTTTTTTTTCTTGGGAAAGATAGTACATCGATCGGGTAGAATGACATAAAAATCTCACTCAAGTACAGTTGGAGGGACACAGGAGTTTACCAGTTGTTTTTCTTTGCATGTTCTACCACTCAATCTCAGATGAAGACTGGGCTGGTTTTACGTGACTTAACTCTCTGGCTTCTTATGATGTGGACTAGTGACTGCTCTTCCCTTGTCCCTAGGGCGCTGTGGAGATAGGCTGTCCAGACTGCTCGAAACTTAGCAGAACATTAAAATGTACCAACAAAGCAAGGTTTGGCAGAGCCACCACCTTTCACTCAAAGCTACAGGCAGAGATTGATCCTCATGACAGGATCAATAACGGGGAAAGGTAAACGAAGGGAAGGGGAGGCAACCACCCTAGTCTTTTGACAGCAAGTTCCCGTCGGAGAGAGATGGTGGTCTGGGAACGTAGGACCACAGCACAAAATGTTTAACTTACTTTTTGGCATTTTACAAATAAATCCTTTGTACGAAGTACAGTGGATATTATTCCAAAAGCCAGAAGATGAAGACAGAACTACACAATCATTGCGTTCACCAGAGGGGTCGCCTGATTTCCAGTTGACAAAGGAGACAGGATTGTCGTTCAACCAAAGCCACTTCCCTGGTCAACAAATAAAACCAGCAAAAGCACAAGTTAAAAATAATCCTTTTTATGTTCTTCTCCTTAACATGAAATACTTAAGCCTATTGTTATTATTATGCTGTGCTAGAACCAATGGTTTCTACAACTTCTATCAGGCAAGTCACTGGTAGGAAGCTGTTACAGAGAAGAAAAACAAGAATATATTTGTTAGATTGCTTTAGTTGAAAATTTATTTCTACTCACTGGAAAAATTTACATTCATCTTTCTCTAGCATTTTTATTATATTATAGGAGGAAGAAAAAGGAACTGTTCTCTGAATATTGTTTTAAATAAAAGCTACAGGAGAGTTTTTTAATTGACAACTTTCAGGACTGGACAATATGTGAGTCATTTAAACTTTTGGTTATTGCAAATAAAGTATGATTTTAACTTTTCAAACTCAACATGGATTAATCATAAGTTAAGGCAAGGCTTGCTGGAACCAAAACATTGTTTTATATACAACAGTTAAAAACGTTAGCTATTAAATAATGGTTTTGCAAGAATTACCTTCAACATTTCTGAACATGCCTATCCAAAAATTGGTTTTACTTTTAAGAGGTTCAACACGGTATGATAGAAAACTGGATTCAGCAGCAGTCTCAATGGAAGCCAAGGAGGCACCTGAAAAGTATAAGGTAACAATTAGAGTAGTTAACAACATTCCTGAGAACAATCCTGATATTAAGAACAATAGATGGTAAGCTGAGCTCTACTCAAGGCTCAGTACATTGGGTTATCTCCCCCCTTCACTTCAGCTATCGGACTTCTAGCAGCCTCTGCATGGGGGCTAACACCTGGGAGCTAAGACAGACGATCTCTGTTGACCTTTGGTTCATCTTTGAAGAAGCCGCCTGAGCACGCCCACTGCCTGAAGATCTTCTGAACCTGGGGACTTTGGCACCTGAACCTTCTTTGCAGTGTAATCTAGAGACTTGGTTTCGGTTTTTCCTGTGACTATAAAAACCCTAGCTTATTCTAAGTAAAGTGGAGCCGTGATTGGGATGCAACTTGGCTTCGTGTTTTCTCTTTGCATTTCAAACCCTCTATTTCAGGTCCTTTGTTCCCTCCTGGATGAGAGAACCCAGTTCGTGAAACACCCAGTTCATGAAACTGCGGGAAGTTTCACATTATAGGACTGTTAGCCCAGGGCCATGCATGGAATTATTAAAAGATTGAAGAGAAAATTGATCACTTGTCAGACAAGATACAGCAGACAGTGCTCCGTGAATTACCAGTGTTCACTTTTATAATAAAATCCTACAGCTTAGCAATAACTAATATATTTTAAACAGTCATGACAGTTTGCCTTGGATCTTACAAGCATTCTTTTACTAAATCTTTCTACAACCATAAAATACTTTTGTTAACCCACTTTACAGATAAGAACAATAAAGCACACACATAAGTAATCCATTGCCTGGGGTCCCAGTACTAACTGAGCACAGAATCCTGGTATGATCAGGCATTCTGAACTTGGAGAGGTAATATTTAACCATGTGGGTATCCATCCTATAAGCCTAGTTCTGAGTTATCCTCTCTGACTGTTAATTCCATCCTTATTTAATCCATCATTGAATATACTTCACAGCTATTAGGCATTTTAAAATACTTCTGACATGTTTTGATCAATGAGAATTGCTCCTTTTATCTGCTAGATAATACAACACCTAAAACTGAAAATAAGGTTTGTGCATACTCATTGTAAAATTAAAAAACAAAACACTTAGGAATGTAAGTGTTTTTTTAAAAAAATTCGAAAAGTCAAAGACATATTGCAAGTCCTCTGCAAATCAATGGGAATATTTTCTTAGTCATGGGTTTTCAAAGATTCAAGAAGGACAGAAAGAGGAGGTAGAGAGGGAGGGATGAAGGGAGGGAAGAAGGGAGGGGGGAAAGAGAAAGAGAAAGAGAATATAATATGATCGTTGTAATATGCTCACAGCCTTTCTCTAGCCCTGCAGTACCTTTGAACGCCAAATCCCAACAACCACAATGAGAACCAGCAATCCAGTAGCCACAGGGGGAGTCAGAATAAATCTAACATGAAATTCCTTTTCAAATTATGAAGTTCATTGTTATCCTCATGGTAACCACTAACAAAATAACTAAACAGGAAATAAAGGTTCCTTAACTTAAAGTAGGGCTGGACCTCAATAAGCTCATTGTATAGTTCAAAATTCATAAGTTGAATGAACCATTGTAAGTTGGAAATTCTTTTAAACTTGGACATGGTGTTTTGTGCTTGCTATCTCAGAACTTGGCAGGCAAGGGCAGGTAGATCAGGAATTCAAAGTTATCTTCTACTACATTTCAAATTCAAAGCCACTGGAATACACCAGCCCTGTCTCAAAACAACTATTTCAAAGCTATCTTTGCCATTTTTGCAATTGAGTTTGATTTTTTTCTTACAAATAGAATGGACTGGCATAAAACACTTCTATTAATAATAAAGAAGTCAGTTCCTAATCAGTTATAAAAATCTAAATTTATTAGTGATAGGGAAATATAATGCTTTGAGTAACAGGATCGGAACTCTAAGAATTTAGAATATTTGGACAGAAAGATTTTATATTTCAATAAGAGGGATTTTAAACCTAAATTCTTTAAAATTTTGAGGTTACAAAATTATAAATGACATTTGTGGGGAATGATGTTGACTATTCTGTTAATAAAAATTTATTTTTTTTAAAAAAAAATACACCTGTGGTTGCAGATGTAGCTTACTGGCAGAGCTGTAGAGCACTTACCTAGGAATGCTCTATATTTGATGCCCAGGGACAGAAACTAATAGAAAAGCACTTAGAGCTCTTATATTTTAATTTATAATATTTTTAATATCATTGATCTAAAAATAGATTACTATGGGATTTTCTTCCAGGAAACATGGCACTCACCCATTCGAAGGCATTCCAGGGAAGCTTGACCCCAACTCCTTGTAAAAGAAGCTTCAATATAGTAGCAATGACCAGAGAAAGGGATCCATGCATTCTGTTCTGACTCTGGACACTTGCCAGGCAGTTGTGGAGGTTCAGTAGCAGGGATTTCTATAAGTAAATATGTATTTAAAGCATAATCAAAATAAATCATAAATAAAAGCTGGAGTTGCTGCAATATGTGGAATCTTATTTTTATAGCTAAGAAGAAATTATATCCTCTACCATTATGTAGAATTTACTGATGTTCGTTATTTAGAGCTACCATTTTTCTTGGCTTTTCATTTACTTTACGGTTTCAAATATATTTAGAAAATAGTGGTCATGTGTTGTGGATGCCCCTGGTGCTGTTGTATTTTGATGTTAATTCTGCTTTCCCAGGAGGGGTTGTCAGGAACAAGGAGCAAGGTGACTCCTTGTGAACCATCCTCTAATGAATAAAGGAATTAATCACTGGACGAGTAGGCAGGACTTCCAAGTTGGACAGAAGAAGAGAGAAAGCAGGAGAGAGTTAGAGGTTTTTTTGGACGGGAATAGCATAAGGACAAGATGTAGCTGCTAGTGTCTCCCAGTTTCAATGGCGGATCCGCCAGAATTTCCCACGGGAGGATTTAGACTTTATAGGGCATACAAGATTAGGATTCTAGTTGTTGTGCCCAGAGGTTGAGTTAACATTGTTTCTGAGGGGAAAAAAAAAAAGGAAGTAGCTAGAATTGATTGTACAGCCATACAATCAATTTGTTAGAAATCTTTATACATTTGGTAGAAATCTTTATAATTGCTACTAAATTGAAGTCATTATTTCGTATTTGGTATAGAAATTATTTAGATACAAAATCAAGGTTTTCATTGGTATAAATTTCTTCTTTTCATACAAATTTTTTTAAGTACAATGCTTGGACCCAGTCCTTCTATAAATGCCATTATAAACTGATCTGAAATGTTTAAGCCTGTGAGTTAAGGGCCAAATAGCAAATTCAAGGCTCTGAGTTGATTGTTAGGGTGTTTTCAGATATTTTAATTAGGAATACCTGAAGGTAATTAATGGACAACAGTCCAGATTACTATATATAGATAGTTGGTTTTCAAAAACATCAGAAATCCACAGATGTGACATTTAATTTTATTTATTCATTTGCTGTTGAGACAAATCTGTTCCTAACAGCTTCCCGTTTGTGGATTCAAAGAAGTAACTGAGATCTTACCTCCAGGTGAGGTTTTACTTTGTGGCTAGGTGGCCACTGGGCAGAAATTGCCTGTTTTCTCCAGCAGGCCTGTACTGTTCTTGAAAGGGCACAATTTACCCATTAGGACAGCTTAGTTCTGCCAAGACAATGTAGGCTAGTCCTTAATAATTCCTGTTTTTCAAAGGTCTGTCAGATGATCCTGGGCCAGAAGGCTGAAGACTGATGCTCCAACTTCCTGACTTACTGTGGTTGTATGGGTAAGCAGCTGTCTCTGCAATTTGTCTCAGTTCTGGAAACTGTGTTAGGCTTCCTATATCTTCAGATAATGTTGGTCATTCTCAGATTTCTGATGAGGTTGAAAGACTACTTATAGTCTCATAGCCAACCCAGGCTATATAACATTGAGAAAACAGATTTGAGAGGATGGTTTTCAGATGGCATACAATCTAAAGCCAGGACATAAGTCAGGTGTAGAATTATAAGTCTTTTAATTTAGGATACATGACAGTGTTCTATTTTATTGACAAAAATGATGGACTGGGTGTTAGATTTATCTTGTACTTTATAAATTACAAAATGGTAATAGTTGTGCTCAATTTACAGTTAAGAGTAAAATTTTTTTTAATTAAAACAGAAAGGGGGAAGTATTGTGGATGGCCCTGATAATGCCTGTATTTTGATGTTAATTCTGCTTTCCCAAAAGGGGTTGTCTGGAATAAGGAAAGAGTCATGTACTCAGGTGACTCCTTGTGAGCTTTCCCCCAATGAATAAAGGGACCAAGCACTGGGCAAGTAGGTGGGATTTCCAAGTTGGATGGAGGAAGAAAGTGTGACCCTCCTACAGCTGAGGGCTTATGATGTCAGACCCCACCTTGCCACATATAGCCACGCCTCTCTCCAACCTCCTGCTAATAGCCACACCTCTCCTGTTATGTCAGAAGTCCCGCCTCCAGAGACTGAAGATGAAACTGCTGATTGTGCCAAGCTGCTAACAGACTTGGGGGAGGGGTTTTGCTTTACCTATCTACTTGTTTGCTTGTAACAAAGAGAATTCAATTAATGATGGCAGACTGAAAGCACACTATGTGTTGGTCTCAATTTTTCAAACCCCTTTCTGCATTTCCGGTACCCTTAATTTTTCAAGCCCTGACTCCCATTCCAGACGACCCATTCATACATGTGGCTACAGGCAGCTACAAGAAAGGAAGCAGGAGAGAATTAGAGCCTTTTGGACAGGGATAGCAAGAGGACAAGATGTAGCTACTAGTGTTTCCTGGCTTATATGGCAAATTCGGAGGATTTACATTTAATATGGCTTAAAATATTAGGATTCTAATTGTTGCACCCAATGATTGAGTTACCATTGTTTCTGAACTAAGTTTGTGTGGTGTTTTCCTTCATGCAGTGGTTTGACTAGGTTCAGAGGGAAAGGTAGAGTGGCAAAGCATGGGTTTGCCAGATGTGTACCACAAAGGCTGTGGGGGTTTTGAAGGCTGGCTTGGTAGCAACTCACCAGTGAGAACTTATCGAGCTGGGTGGTGAGACTTAGGAGCTCTGAGTCAGAGAGTCTCCACGAGATAAGAATTAGTCAGTAAGACCACCTGGGCTGAGAGTAGCTGGGTGTAGCCTGGGAGGTTGCCATTCTTTTTAATATTTCCCTCAAAAACCATGAATATTATCCCTCATAATTTACAATTAATGATGTTTAGATATTGGCAATGATGTTTGAGATTAAAGTTGGTGTTAGCATCACTGAGTGCCTGCACCTGTAGATAGGCGGGACCACAGATCTGTTACCATGGGCAACGCCTCCCCCCCCCCATTCCCAAAAATCCCTAGGGCTACCCAACTTCACCTGGGCAGAACATACATCATCACTCAGATAAAAAGGAGAAACCTTCCTCTCTCTTCCTTTCTCTCCTTTCTCTCTTTTCACTCGACCTTCCCCCACTCTCCCCCAATTAAATCTTCTTCACGTGGTATTGTTTGGACCTGGTGTGTGGTGTTTAACGCGAGTCGCCTCTTTTAACTATCAGTTGGGAGTGGTGGCATATGATTTTAAACCCAGCACTCTGGAGACAGAGGCAGGTGGAGCTGTGGTCCAGCTTGGTCTAGATAGCAAGACCCTGTCTCAAACAAACAAACAAATAAAAATGGTACAAGTTTAACAAGTTATGTCCAAATAATTAATGAAGTGGATTTCCTTGTGAAGCCACTTCTTCTCTCAGATTCTAACTCCTGTGATGTCCTCTTAGCTAGGGACAGCTGTGACAAACGGCCCTAGCTTGAATCTAGGACTGTGTCTGTAGCTTTGCTGGTTGTACTCAAGCTGTATTCATCCTGGCGCAACGCTGCTGAAGCAGACGTGCTGTTGACACCAAAGGGAAGACCACCTTCTTGGAGAATCTGTCACTGTAAATTCAGAGGACGACTTCAATGGCAAACATTCAGAAATCTATCACAAGCAAGAAAATCCTAGAGATGATGAAATTTGTATCTCTATCATTTTGACCTGTGCATATTGGTTGATAGCCAGGTCCATCTTCTTGTTAGGTTGAGCAGACATTCTATTTTGCTCAAAGCTACCCAGGATACACTACTGGTTAATAAAGTCAGCAATGATGGGTAATAGTTTACCTCAGACAACGTTGAGACTCCCCAACCCCCTTTGATGTATTCAATTACCGTCTGATTTTTTGCAGAGAAAATAAAAACTTTCATTGCAGTATGATGTCTTCCAGTAGCCATCAACATCCATGTAAACACATGCTGATTTAAGCTTGGGCTCATCAGTGCCCCAGTTAGTGTACCGTACCCTCCATTTATCCGTCCAAGTATACTCATTATTGGTCTGCACGAATAAAAACAAGCAGAATGCTTCAGTTTTGCTTCTCACAGAAAGCATGAAGGAAACAAGCAAGAAATAAGTATAATGCTTAAGACTGTAATTGAACACAGAACCTTGAACATTAAAAAATCTTAATAAACTATAAGTCATTGCTACCAACTCAAATTCAGTAAAAGCACTCTCTCTTAAAAGTTTTTATTTCATGACCAAATACTTTCAAAGTCTACAACTTTGAAAGTATTTTGGCTTTATTTTTATGGTTTTTGTTGTTGTGAAACTTTCACCTTTTTTTTCTTTCTTTTCTCTTATTTTTTTTTTTTTTAGAGAGAGAGTTTTGGGAAACGTGTGTGTATGTGCATGTGTGTGTGTGAGAGAGAGGGGGAAGAGAGGAAGAGAAGGGGGAAGAGGAGAAGGAGAAGGAGAGAGAATGGGAAAGAGGAGAGAGAGAAGGAGAGGGAGAGGGAGGACAAAAGAGAGGGAAAGAAATAGAGAGAGAAGAAGAACAAAACATTGGGTGTGTACAGAGATAAAGATGATCCCTTGGGTGGAAGGGGTTGAGGAAGTGAAAAAACATGAGCAAAATTATATGTATGAATACAAAATTGAGGAAAGGAGTTACAATTGATGGTTTCTAAGAGTACAATTGGTAAAAAAAAAAGAAGACAGTGACTAAAGAATATGTGTCTTATTCCATAAATCTGCCTTTGCTTTCAGGTTCTCATGGTCAAAGAGAAGTTGGATCCTCATAACAATAAAACATTTATCCTATTAAAATCAAAGTAACATCCATATCATGGAATCCTGAAAGAAAGTCTCATTTGTTCTCCTGATCTTGTTCTGCTGCAGAGGCACCAATGGCTGAGACCATTTATCCTTGTAGACTCTAGAGGAGCTGGGAGTCTTGATATGGCATCAGTGGCTTTACAACTATGTGGATTGTGCTATTTTTAAAAAGCTGGTTGTTTTACTCCATTTGCACATTTGACATATTTTCTTATTAAATTTAGAAAAACAAATGTATGATCTCATCCAAGCTAATTATCCATATAAAAATACTACTTATAATAATAGTACATGATCTAAAAGTGGTTTTATAAGTAATTCCTAAGTACAGTGTTATAAAACATTAGCCAAGGAGAAATAATTTTTTAAGGCTGAAACACTTTTCTCATCTTAATTCCATCATTTAATTTACCAAGACAATCACTAAAGACACAACAGGAAAAATTAAAAGCACATTTTTATCTCAAGGTGGAATTATGCAGCATTCTCTCATTTACTCAAATTATTCTTGCATATCATTGACTCTAGTGGTGTCAATGTCATGAAGATGGCATTAGTATTCTAATCATAAATATTGGCACTGAGTGAAAGTATTTAATCTTTCAAAATATATTTGATGGCCAATTTGAAACATATTTATGAGAATAATTGAATGATTTATCAGATCATTGATTATGTAAAAAATAGTCAACAGAAATATGAAAATCTCTTATCTAAGCACAATCACCAAAACCACATGGGCTAATTATTTTAAATATTCTTCACCCTGCTGAGGAAGTACCTAATGTATGGTGAGCTTGCATCTCTGCATCACAACATAAAGCTTGGCAAAACCTGACTCAGTCCACTATCCAATTTTATACCTTTCTTTCCTTCTCATCCTCTCTGGTACCCTCCCTCACCTCTTACCACCCTGAGCTATGTCTTAAAATGGTGAGTATCTTGGGATGAGAACAGAGCTCAGTAGTAGAGCCCTTGCCTAGCATATGTGAGGTCCAGATTTAACCCAAGTACTGAAAAAGACAATGGTTGAATTTCTCTAACAAGCCCTCTTGAGCCACTCTCCTGCCCCGGGACCTCTGCAATGCTGCTTGCTGGTTTGCTAACTACCGGATGGGTGGAAGAACGATGGGTGATGTGTATCCCAGGAGTCTCTACCTTATTGCCTCTCTTAGTTTGGAGCTTCATCCCTCACTTTGCCCCATCTTCTACCCTTCTCTCTCTGCTTTGGAATAAAAGGATGTGACTTCAGTGAAACACTTTTCATACATAGATGGACACTCATAACAATTTAAACTGCTTTGCAACAAAACATAAGTATCCCATCCCCCGTTCCCTATGCTCCTGACCTACTTTCTCTTCTCATGCTGCAGCTGTGTAACTATGACACTGGAGAGAAATAAACAAATGCATGAAGCTGGTTAGATATATAATGTAATTTTGGATATGACTACTCAAAGCTAATTATCATAAATACCAGAGAGTTCTCAGTTTGGTTTCTGACACATTATCACCAGGTCACTAGACCATTGACAGTTGAGCCTGAAGGTTGAACTGAAGAAACAGAAAGAGAAACACATTGGACTATAATTTACCAATCATGTTAAGCTGTGAATAGTCTAGCATCTTACCAAGTTGCTGTTCAGGGCAATCCATATGGGTACATTAAATGAGTGCATTTTCATCCATGCAAATGCATTACTGTAGGGGTCTAGAATGCTAGCAAGCAGGGAAGTATGATCCTTGCAATATTTCTCTGCTTCATGCCATGGTAGCTTCAATTTCATAAGGGAATAGCTGCTTTTACCATATGTAACAAAGCCATCTTTTGGAGTTGTGGTTGGAGAAATAGTCAAGGAAGGGTCTAGAATAGAGAGATTATTTTCATTAGCATTATCAATGAGCCAATAATTGAGTATCTTCAGTATCAAACTCCCCTGCTCATCCATCATAGATGTAAACACAAAATCATAAGTCTAAACTGGCAAGGCTTAAAAATATTTTCACTATGTATTTTACAACACAAAGCTAGTATTTATGTGTGTGTGTGTGTGTGTGTGTGTGGGTACATTTGTGTACATTGATGTGTGAATGGTAGCACATATGTGGGGGTACACATGTGTCAATAGAACCAGGGGTCAACCTTGACTTTTTTTCCTAGAAACCAATATTGTGACTTTGAATAGGGGCCTCTCACTGAGCTGGAATTCCTCAGAGTGTGACCTAGCTGGACAGTAAGCCTCAAAGATCCACCTGTCTCTTCTTCTCCACTGCTGGGACTGTGAGTGTGCCAGCTCACTTGTCTTTTTATGTTGGTTCTAGGGGTAGAACTTGTTATGTATGCAAAGTAAGCATTTGACTGACTGAACTATCTCTCTAGCCCACAAAGCTTTATTTTTAATCAGCATGTCTGATTAAACAATTTTCAAACTGTGTCAAATATATATATGATTATGCATGTGCATGTATATGCATACATGTTAGTATAAACATATTACACATATATGTACACTATATAGGTGTATGTACACATTTATATTTATGTTTATGTTTATATCTAATACACACACACACACACACACACATACATATGGGTCCAGAAGGAAAGCTTAGCAGTTCAGAACACTTGTTATTCTTGAAGAGGATCTGGGTTCAATTCCCAGAAATCATATGATGTCTCACAACCATCACAACATCAATTCAAGGCTGTCTGATAACTTCTTTTGACTTCCATGGGAACCAGGCATGTACATGGTACACAGACATATAAAGCAAATCACCCACTTACATAAAATTAAAGTAAAATTGTTTATTTAAATATATGTATATATACACATATAAACAGATTTCTAAGTAGGAAGCAAAGACTCTTGCAAATCCTCTGTGATCTATCTAGTATCTCCATAAAAGAAAGGTTTAATGCCACAAATTAAACAATATCTGCCTTCCTGCCATCATTAATCTTTACTTTTTTCTCTTGGTCAAATGTCATAATCAAGAGCATCTTCTGGGGCTAGAGAGATGGCTCAATGTTTGAGAGTATGTGTTGCTCTTGCATAGTCCCTGTGTTTGGTTCCCAGCACTGACATAGCTGCTTACAACCATATGTAACTCAAGTCCCAGGGTAGTGATACCTTTTGATCTTTTCAAGCGCTGCATATACATGGTGCACAGACAGGGCTGGAAGCAACACTCACATAAAATAAAAACATATATTTTCTAAAAGAAACCCCTCCAGCCCTTCTGTGATTTCACCTTTATATCTATCCAACTCTACCTGTAGTATAACTGTAGAAACTAGTGCTGTCTTATCCAAATGAATTCTGTGGCTTGGAGCCTCTTGAAGACAGCTCTTTTCTCCTTTCTTTAATGTCCCAGCTTGGGCTTCTCATTGTTATTTTCTATCTGGATTCCAAAGCACTTAAGACACAGAAAGCAGAGGTTGTTCCTGTAAAACCTTAGCTAATGCCACTGGGCAGAGAGACCAGCAAACAGGAAGAACTAAATATGATTGTTTCTCTGGTTTTGTAACATATAAACTACAACTTACTGTTGGGGTTAGGGGCATGAATGATTAATTTTTTTTGATATTATATGAAAATCAAATTTGTGCCTATAAAGTTCTATTGGAAAGCATCCACTTTCATTTGTTGACATATTATCTAAAATTGTCCCTGACCATGACAGACTGGAAGGGTCTTAAGAGACATTGTGTGGCAGGCACACCTCAAATACTTGAATCTTTATAGAGAAGTAATCTGTAGCCTCCAGTTCTATTTACCCTTGGCTAGAGGTTCTGACTGGGCCAAGTCTCTAACCTGTTCCACATAAACATCTGCCTTATTCTGTATCTAAGAGGTACCACACTTTCTCTTTTCAGTCATGCTCTTTAACCATAACTCATTTTCAGGAACTATCAGCCTCCTTCTGCTGCTCTTGCCATCTTGTGTTGGTGCAGGGTCCTTTGACCAAGAGACCCTGGACAGACTCTGTAAACTATCACATCTTACATGGGAGCCTTAAAACTCCCCAGCCTAAGGAGAAGTGGACACCATGCCATAGCAATTCTTTTTGGACCATTAAAGTCTAAATGAGGCTTGAAGTGAAGTGAAGAAGAGGAAGAGGAGGAAGAAGAGGAGAAGAAAGAACAACAATAACAAAATGGACAGTTTTACAAAAGTCTATACATAATCAAGATATTTGAGTTTTATGTCCAGTGTACTTATTCCTTAAATATCTGTAGAAAAGAAAAAGACATGCTACCAAATATTGGGAGATTGTTTCCATATGGTTAGATTTGGCAACTTTTTTGTTTTTATCTATTTTCTGTATGGGGATTCCATATGGATGAAGTGTTCATATAGTCTAGAAGAAGGCATTGGATCTCCTGGACTGGAGTTACCTATGGTTGTGATCCATCTGTTGTGGGCACTGGGATTGAGCCTGGGTCTTGCACAGTACTCTCACATCCCTCCGGCCCTACCATATGTTTTCCAGAATCATCGTCACTAGC
The DNA here is from genome assembly GCA_019843815.1 of Montemys delectorum. NCBI lineage: Eukaryota > Metazoa > Chordata > Mammalia > Rodentia > Muridae > Montemys > Montemys delectorum. Next base: position 18,115 of record JADRCD010196393.1, on the reverse strand, counting down.
TCTGGGCAGTATTGTGAAGAAAAACATTAAAGATGAATAGATTATAGAACAACATGGCTGCTCTGGCAAGAAATCATATCCAAAGATATAGTTTGGTAGGAATGCAGACCCACCCTGGATTTCAGAATGATTTGTTTGGAATGCAGACCTGCCCTTAGTACACACCTTTAATCCCTAACAATGTAGGTAAGTTTAATTTATAGAAGGAAGCAGCCACGTTTGAAAGAGAATTCTAATTGAAGGACAGACAAACTGATGAGTCAGAGAACAATTTGACAGAATAAGACAGAGATAGGATACACCCTAGTCTCACAAGAATAGACTGGAAAGGGGATAATGAAGAGAGGAGGGGGGGGGGGGGGGGGGAGGGCAGTTTTATAGAGATGGGTTACAGAAAGAACAAGCTAGACACAGGTGAAGACAGAATGACCCAGAGAATAAAAAGGAGCCAGAAGATTGGAACAGATTGCCAGAGTTAATTTGAGGCCAAGCAGAGCAATTCATTCAGAAGCCAAGAGAAGACAGTTTGAATCAGTCAGTTTGGGCCAAGACAACTGAGTTGAACCAGCCAGCCAGAGATTAGAAAGAAATAGAAAGCATAAGCCTATTCAGCAGTAAGCTGCTGAGATGGCAATTAAATCTGAAGAATAAAAGATACTTTTACAATGGAGCAGTAGCCCTTTCTTTCTTTCCCTTTTGTTTCCCAGCCACCTGGCATGGACATATTTTTCCATGGCCTGCTCCATATTGTGTTTGCCTCACCACAGGCCTAAAGTGATGGAGCCTAGAGACCAGACTTTGAGACACAGAGCCAAAATAAACCTTTGCTGCTTTTATGTTAATTCCTTTAGGAATTTTCTCACAGTCACAAAACGCTGGTTAACATATATTACAAGTTTCCAATTTTTTAAAAAAATTTCACTTCAAACTTAATCTACACAGAACTTTCTATAATGAAAGGAATCAGATTCATGGATATAGAAAATATCACCTCTTTGGAGAGGGGTAGACCACCTCTTTCACCTGTCATGAGCTCATGTGACTTAAGCCCAGCCCTTGTTGGTGAGATTTAGGCAAAACTTACCAGTCTGTGTTTGGCATATATAGCCTTGTTTACTTTCACAGGTGTCATCCATCCAGCTCCCTGCCTCTCGTGAATTGCCGCCAATCACAACAACACAGTCAGCCTGTTCGTTTGTGGATTAGGAAAACAAAAGCAACAAGTATAGATTAATAATGACTCAAATCAATCCTTTTGTAAGAAAACACACTCTCATTATTCCTCACTTACAATTTTTAAGATCATCCATCCACACAGCTTATCCAACCCACCAACTGCTGCATGTACCTCCTGGGCAGATCCCCCTCACCTGAACTTTTACTTCTTGTGGCTTGCTAGTGCATTCCATTTTATTTTAGCTTCACTATGTTTTCCACCCTAATTTACACACTCAGTGTCAAATTATTTCTACAAAGAAAATCACTTACAAATCATCAGAATGTATCTATCTACCTTGAATATAGCTACCAAGTTAACTGTCATAAAAGTCACACTGATCAGATCACTCCCTACTCAGCCTTACTCTTTGTTCTCCATCCCACAACACACAAACTCTCTCACAGAGCATCAATGTTTCTCTCACTTCCGCTTACTTCCGAGCTTACTCCTACTTTTTTCTAACATAGAAACTCCCACTGCCATCTGAGACATTTACTCATTCTTAATCACACCTGGAATGCTTTCCAGGCTAACTCTGTTCCTCTCACTCACCAAGCATGGCTGCCATCTACATCCTCTTAGTTTTCCTGATTATTATGTTTTAAACTTTCTAAAAAAAAAAAACCTCCCCACAGCTGATTCTTTTCCACACCCACCAACATCATATCTTGCAATGACAATATGTGACACAAAGAGCCCCATAGGTGTGTGCCCACACAACCAAGTCACTCTATCCTCTGTCTTCAGGCATTGGACAACAGATTCTGTCATGTTACACTCATTTCTCTATTACCAGCTTTTTAATATAAGACTTGCATTTCAGTTTTAAACTTTCATGTTTAAATATGGACAGTTATACTTAAACACATCACAAACAGATTCATATTTTTTCATGTTATTCAAAATCCCTTGGATAATATTTAACACTAGCCAACTGATCATTCAATTATATAGAATTGAAGATTCTATATAATTATAGAATCTTCATTCTATAGAATGAAGAATGAAGCAAAAATTTTAAAAAGAAAGTAGAGACGCAACGGTCTATATTCTGATGTATAGAAGCACTCAGCATGGCGATTGTTACAGATCAAGTGCTGTACAAATACAAGGCAAGTAATGGGCATGATGTTGATGATATCTTCAGAAGCAGTGATGGCTTTCAGATCAGTATCCCAACTGCAGCAAAAGCTAAAAGGGGTAAGGGGCAGATGGTGCAATTAGAACCTTGGGATCAAGTTTTTCTGCTGAGTACCAATGAGACTCAGAGTGGAGGGGGGTTTCTACTGCTCACTGCCAAAGAAGAGTTCTTAACTAGACCTCCCTCCTCTAAGGTTGATTCAGTCTGAGAAAGAAAAGAATCTGCAAAACCAGAACAAAGGAAGGAGGATCCTGGGGGTAAGCCACAGGAAATGAATCAACAAGATGGTTCTTTGCACATGGAGACAGTATGGAGAAGTGATGCTAAGAGAAGCTCACATCTTCATAAGACAGGCTGCTTCTTCTTCCTCCAGGATAGCCTTTCCCCCAGTTTGTGTAATGCACTCCTCGCCCATCTGTCCACAGGAACGTGTGCTCTGAGTTGACATCGTTCAGCCCAGTCCAGGCATTGAAAGTGGAGTCTCTCATGTGATAGGTGACAAATGCTGAAAGCAAGGGGATTTACACAAGGTGACTTAAGACTTAGGACTGCGAGCAGTGCAAGTACGAAGAAATGTTTTAAACATGTTAATTTAAAAAGACTGACCATATAACTCAACTCTTCTTAGTATTCCCAAGAGGGGAAAAACCCACAAAAAGAGACAGAGTCTAATCTTAGTATCCTTATCAGCAACTGAGTTTCAGACTTTGATGTGTTCCTTAAAGTACAAGTCTGTTTTATATACTACCACAGCAGATAGTTGGGAAAGTTGTATTCCACCCAAAGGCATCAGAGAAAGGAGTAAATGATTCTCAAAGCCATCCCATCCATTCATGCTGGATACCTCAATATGAGTTGTGGCTGGGGGCTGCCTACTAGCTTACAGAAAGAAGCATGCTTTCTAATTCATTAAAACTCATCCTATAATCCTATTTTGTGGTTTGGTTTTTAAAGATTTATTTTATTGGGGTGTGTGGTGTGTGTGTGTGTGTGTGTGTGTGTGTGTGTGTGTGCATCGCTCACAGATACATGTGGTCACATGTGTTGGAGTGTCTCCGAGGCCAGAAGAGGGTGTTGGATCCCTGGGAATTGGAGGACAGGGGGCACAAGACATTAGACTCAGGATTCTGAGGCAGGAAGATCCCAAGTTCAGTGCTCTCTGGGCTACAGGACAAATTCAATGGCAACTTAGCATGATCCTAACTCATAATGAAACATGAAAGGTGTTAGAATGGGCATATAGAATGGGCACAGGCTAGGCCCTGCTTTCTGCCTCTTATACTTCTCCCTCTCAGAAAAAAAAAAAAAGATCCCTGTAAGTTATCAGTTGTCCTCGTTCTATAAATAAAACAATCTAATGACAATAATTAACAGGGGAAGAGTTTCCAGCGGAAAGGCTCTGAAGATCAAAGCTATTTATCCAAACAAGAAACACCCTGCTCCCAATTTTTCAGTTTCACAGAATACTCAGACAAGGGTTATCTAATTAGCATCCTTCCAGGGAATCAAGTCCTGGGAAACATTGGCCATCTAACAAGGATGTACAGGCCCAGACACCCTTAAGTGGTGTCTATGGTTCACAGCATAGAATTAGAAGATCTAGAGTATATAGAATACCATCACTTTTTATTACATCAGTAATTATGTGGAAGAGAGGGAAGGAACAAATATCCAAAAGCAATGAAAGATTTTATTCTCCATATGCCCTGTATCTTCCCTTTACCCTCCCCACTCCCCACCAAAGCCTTACCAGCTGCCTCTTAATCCCACCATCTATACCCACTAGGTAAATAGTATCTCTGTTTACTCAAACAGCAACATATGCCCATGAATATGGACAGGACATGAAAGGACACAGAATTTGAGGACTCTGGAAGAAAATACAAATTAAGGGCCTGGAGAGATGGCTCTATGTTTGAGAATGCTTGCTGCATTTTCAGAAGGCCCACGTTCAATTCCTAGCATCTGCAGTCAGTAGTTCACAACCACCTGTAACTCTAGCCTCAAAGGATCCAACACCTTTTTCTAGTCTCCACAGGCAGCCACATCCACGTGGCTTTTACACACACAGGGAGATAAAAAATAAAGTCTGTGGAAACATAGCCGCCTGCTCCTTCAGCAGCACAAAGTTTGGTGGAACAGTCATTCCCAAATCCTAACCCCATTTTCAAAGAGAAGAGCCTTGATCATTTCTACATTTTTCTCAATTAACTAAAGATAAAAAAATACCTCCAAATGTTTTTCTCCCCGTATTCTTTAGTGAACTAAGAGTGCAGAGAGATATTTGTTTTGGTTTTATTTGTCTCCTACACAAGATTGTAACTTCTACCTCCCCTGCTAAATTTGAAACACGATGTGGTAGCATTCAGCACTGACTTCTCCCCCCCACCCCACTGCCAACAACCACATTACGAATCCAACAGCATGTGTCTGTTTTGCCAGGAATAATGTTATTTCATCTGAAAATTGCTTCCTTCTGCACATCTCACTGCTCCGGTTATAACTCTGTTATGCCAGGGATCAGCACTTTGTGGGGGAGAGAGGAAATCCATTACTGTGTTGTCCTACTGTTGGGTAGCTGAAGCAAAAAGATGTGGTGAGCCAGCTCGAGAAATGTGAAAGTTATGTTCTTGAATCATGTGTTATTGTTTGACCCTTTGCTGTGGGTATCTAAACAGCTGGTGAACTTGTCAAAGATTCTTGTGGAAGCTTGGCTGTTTTCGTGTATCATGTGTTCTAAGAGAGTGCAGTGCACATCTGTGCCTTAATAGAGGAAGCATTTGGGAGAGAAAAAAAATTGCAGGTTTCTCGTATCTTCTCCTCTGTACTTTTTACGATACATAATTTTGGATAATTATTTTGAAAGTCAAAGATGCTCTGAAGCTGGAGATATGAAGCAGTAAATAAGAGTTGGGACCCAAGTTTGGATAACAAAAGACCAGGTAAAAGCTGGATGCGGCAATATATATATGCCTGTAACCCTAGCATGGGGGGAATAGAAGCAAGAGGATCACTGGGGCTGACTAGATGCTAGCCTAGCTGCAACTTCAGTTAGAGAGCCTGACTCAAGATACAAGGGAGAGAGTGACAGTAGAAGACACCTGGTGTTCTCCATCAGTCTCCACAGAGGCACACACATCTATGTGCACCTGCACATACATGCATGTGCATACCATACAAGTATATGTTCCTCCACACCTATCCAACTAAAACAGAAGTTAAAAAAATATATAGCCTAATTTTTTCTTATAACTTTTAAAAAAATTATACATACAACAAACTTCTATTGGACTTTCTCTGTACACAACATATAGGCCAGTATATGTGGATCTACAGTGTCCACTTGAGCAGCACCCAACTTAAGCATTTCAAAATCCTCTGCAAACCTTGTCCTGTTCCCAACATGATGTGTCTCATCAGCCCTGGCTACTGGAATGGTCTCCTCATTTTGAACCTAGATACATTTCCCTGTATCCATCACTCATCTATCCAGATCTTCCTCTTAAGACCACATAAGGTGGGCCTTTCAAGGACATGTGTTCTTTTTCTCAAAGTGTTTCACTTGAAGGTCTCTGATCCATATCTCAGCTGCTATGGTTTCCAAACCCTTCAATAGCTTAATCTCCCAAAATTGGTCAAGATCTGCCTTAGAGCACAAATCAAAGTTTGAAAGGGATACTTATTTCAGCAAAGGTAGTCCCCAAAGGATCACCCAAGAGTGGTCAGTACCTTTATTTCTGGATAGAAGAGAGAAAGTCTGCGTGTTCATGCATGTGGCCATGTGTGTTGAGACCAGGGTATCTCTATGTATTTCTTAGGATCCAACCAACCGAGGTTTTATGGGGTCTCTTACCAGCCTAGAGACGGCTAGTTTTATTAGGCTGATGGACAAGAAGTCTTCAGGGATTTTCCTTTCTCTAACTCCCCTGTGCTGGAACTACACATATGTCAGCATCCCAGGATTTGCACATGGTGCTGAGGATTAAACTCAGGACCTTATGGCTTGGGCAACATACTCTTCATTGAATGAGGTTTCTCCCCAGCTCCAACTTCTGTCATTTCACAAAGAATGAATTTTACAATCCTCTGTATGATTGTGACAAGTGTTCTCTTATCAGATACTCCCATAGCTCCAGTTTATCTTTGTATCACATCAAAAAACTTTTTCCTGCATTTGTTTAAAGTTTACATTAAAATACCAGCTTTGCTGTGTTGCAAATTATATGATCAGGGGCCAGACAGGAGCATATGGGAGATCAGAAGCTGCTCAGTTTGTCCTCAGAGCTACTCTTCCTTGGCCCCTTGCATAACAGATTTGTTTGGCAATAGGACAGGATATGGGCTACTACCCAGGTATTGATGCTAAACTCCCCCTCTGACCAAGCATGCTTCTTCCCCCAAAGCTCTATGAATGTCATTTCCTTGTCCATAAACTGAAATAATAATAATGCCTGACTCATAGAGTTGCTTTGAAAATGGGAAAGAATTCTATGGAGAATCTTTTTAAAAAAAAAAAAAAAAATCCCAGTATATCTAGCATCAATGGGAGGGGAGGCCCTTGGTCCTGTGAAGGTTCAATGCCTCAGTATAGGAAAATGCTAGGGTGGTGAGGCGGAAGTGGGTAGGTGGGTGAGGAAACACCCTCATAGAAGCAGAGGGGATGGGATAGGGTGTTTGCGAAGGGGAAACTGGGAAAGAGGATAACATTTGAAATTTAAATAAATAAAACATCCAATAAAAAATACATTAAAAAATCCCAGTATATGATCTAACACTAAATAAAATAAAATCACTCCTAATAAGAAATTGAGCAGATTTTCCCCTACTGTATCTTATTCCAGGAAAAAGAAAAAAAGTCAGTTACAATAAGAAACAGTCTATCACTTTAGGGCAAATTTGCATATATATTCATAATTGCCAGGAATATTCATGACTGCCAAGGTGTGTAGGTTTACACACCTTGCTCTTTTGCATTCTCTATGGACACCAGGTTTCCTTTCAGTCCTATGCAAGCTTTCCGTGCCTCTTGCCAGCTTTTTTTTTCTTCAGTACCAAATCCAAAAATTTTAAAGCACTGAAATGGAAGGGGAGGACAAAAGCAGAGGTTTTAGCTAAAGATAATAAAGTTCACGTCAAGAAATCAAGTCATTCATGAAAATTACAGATAAATAAAAATTTTCTCAGGCCTAAACAAGAATTAAAAAAGAAAATTAAACCAGCTTGATGACCCACATATTTCTCTGCAGAGTTTTATTTTTCCCTTGAGATCAAGGGTACAGATCTTTGGCTAATAGTTCATGTATGTTCTTACTTTCCATTGAGAATTTGTGATGGAAATCTCCAGCTATTCTTGCACAAGTTGTCCTAAGGTGATGACGTAGACAGAGGTTAACTCTGCAGGCTGTGGATGGCATCTGCCACTGTCCCACAGTGAACAGTGATGCTGGGGTTTAGTGGGAAATGATTCCCATAGGCATCTGAACTCTTGCTCCTCAGATGATGGTGGAGGTTTTTGAGGAATATGTAATCTTTGGGACATGGGCCTGACTGGTGGATATAGGTCATAGAGGGAGGCCCTCGGGGATGCAGCTGGACCCTCCTCCTGTCCTTTGCATCCTAATCCACCATTTGTTCCCACCTCCATGAAGCCTTCTCCTCCACTTGCTCTGCTCTGATAGACTGGGTTCTCCAAAATAGGGAAGCAAAATCCCCCTTGCTTCTATTGTCCATTTTTTTTCAGCAACAAGAAAACCACCTAATACAAATACCAAGACTGAGATTAATTTTCTCCAATACCTTGTTGTTGTACAAATGCCAACCTTCCTTGCAGCCACCTGGGGTCGGGGGCGTGGTAGGCATGGCTGTGGCATTGATGCTGCTGTTATGTCGCTGGCAGATGAAGTTATTTGGATAACCACAGTTGATGTCATTCCAGAACCCTGTAAAAGAGAAAAACTAAGGTAGATCTGCATACTCTTAGTTTAAAACATACCTTCAATGATACAATATCTCAGGAGGGATCTCAAAAAATGATTCAGAATGACTTCACCTTATTTTCACATGACTAGAAGAACCAATGCGCTCGCTCTCCCTCTCCCTCTCCCTCTCCCTCTTCCTCTCTGTTTCACTTAACTCATAAAAGTTCAGCTTTCCAGAAAGATTCCTATATGCTGAGCATACTCTTGGTATTACAGATATATTTTTAAATTATTAATTACCAATAGTCAATCATATAATATCTAGGTATATGTTTAGCATTAGATTTTTCCTTATTTAATCTTCTCAACAAAAGACAAATTACATCAACACTCCCACTTTACACAATGAAAAAGAGCTAGAGAGAGATAAAGGTGATTGATTATAAATATATTCTAGGTATTTTCCTCACATAAGACCATAAAAAATGCCTCACAATTTGGAAGAAATAGGATGATCTATCATTTGAACATTCTGGTAAATTTATCTTTGCAAACGGAACTGTTGCACAAATAAAATTTGGAGTCTCTGTCCTTTTCCTATAAAAGTGTACTGCTTGCTACTTTTAACCTGAAGATGCCAGAAACGGCACAAATCACACCCCAAAACACGTTCAATAAGATCGGTATTTGATCTACCTGAACTTGTGTACATCGTTACACAGTTTTCATCATCATTTGCAAAGTTGGGTTCCCCCGTAGCCCAAGCCACAAAATCTACTTTGCTCCCGTCCATCCAACTGCAAAAGAGAATCAAAGCATTTTTCAACAACCCAGCCAAAATGACTGACTACAACATAGAGGTGGGGAAAAGGCCAATACATCAAGGTGAAATGTGTAACGAATAGGAGGAACCTAAAGAGTCTGCTAGAAACTCTCAAATGTCTGGTACTAGGTATCCATCCTTGTGGTCCTCTGTAGTCTCCCTGATTCCTTCAGGTCAAGTGCACAAACAACTGCAGTTAGATTAATGCTGTAAAGTATGAACTCCCCTCATTTGGGGAATTCATCGTCCCTCTACTTAATAAGATGCATAAGAATGTGAATACTGAATGCTGGTCCACCCTTTTTGCACTCCTCAGAACAAGCTCTCAATAGCCCTGAAGAGGGAAACATGTATAGCCTAATTAGTCTGGAATCCAGAAGCAAAATTCATTCCATAATACTCTTCTATCATGATTTCCATACAATTTAACGATATACAATTTCCATACAATTTTTTCAAAAAGACAGTAAATACATTATTTCTCATTAGCTCCATTTTGAGTTTTTTCCTTACTCCATGTTTTTATAAAGTGGATGAGCCAATGACTATTGTCATAGTTATAGAAATTCCAGGACTCTGGGAGCTGGAAATAAAAGATATCATAAAAATCAGGCCTCTTGTTCTAGAGATAACGAAATGGGTGTTTGTTCATAAGGATAGACAATGTCTCTATTCCCTAGAAGTAACAAACTTGACTTTAGGCCTCAGTTACTCAAAGGTAGCAATCAAAGTCCCACAGAATGTATGTCACTAAGATAGCTGTATGTGGGACAGATAGACATATCTGCTCTTGACATTCAGGAGATCATATTAATGAACATTGAAAGAAACCCCCAAGATAAAAGAATTTCCTTTCTCAAGCACAGCCATTGCTGGCCTTGTGTCTAAGGAAGGAGCAAGTCTGCTCTCCTGGGGGAATGTTTCACCGTGAACTTGAATACACTGCTGCTGCAAGGTGGGACATAGAAAAGGGGACATTTGATCCTGTGTACCAACATTGGTCCACACAAGGTTGAAGGTACACTCAGCATTCCTCTTTCTGTAACACATCTTGTTAGTCATGCTGTGCTGAGGGTTGAGTAAGTTAACATACAAACTAATCTCACTTAACATTTTGTGAGATCAAATCCATTTTTGAGCTTTTATATAATTAACAATGTTGAAAATCTTAATAGACTCATCTTAAATAGTTTTACTTGCACATTTTTAAAGATTTTTTTTTCAGATTCAGAATGTCATGAAACCTTTAATGTATTGGCAAACAAAGGCCTCAAAACAACTCATATGTGTTTATCAGATCTCTTTTCGAAGCCATGGTGTTAGCTTGATTTACTTACATGAACTTCTTATCCAAACTGATCAACATGCCAATAAAATATGGTGACTGTCCACCATTCTTGTTTATCTACAATGCAAAAATTTATAGATTTAATTTATAGTCATCTAATGATCAAACTGAGCAAAACTTATGTATTAGTAAGGGGACCAATTTATGTTTTCCAAAAAGGAATTCATGCATAAATACTATAGAATTATATTCATAAGGATGAAAAATATGTTCACAATGCAATAACCTGTGTTTATAAAATGAATACCTTAGGTAATTTACTATAATAACAAATATCTGTAACAGTTGGGTGCTGAAGAATAAAACGAGCAATGGGTTTTGTACATCATGCGTAAGGACTTAATATATAGCATGCATTACAAATAGGCTTTTATACAACATTAGGATGTATTCAGAGAGTTCTAAAGCAAGAAATATCCACAAGGAGGATAATGTTAAACTATATCTTCATATCTTTGTTGTCAAGTGAATTTTTCCTTTAAATACTGACAAATCCATATTCTGCTATTCTGTTCATTCCTTCTCTGGCAAATGATGAGGAGGCCACATGAAGATCTTTTTATTTTTTAAGCAGAAAAGTATGCAGAAAACACTAAAAAAAATTTACTTTCAGGAATAGCTGACAACTTGGGTACTACTGAGACTTTTATATGAATAATAAAACTATTATTCATAAATAATTTGATCCAACAAAGACCTAGGAGTCTTAATAATAATATTGTATGTTATATAAGTAGTCTAGGATTGAGACATAACAATTAGTTAAGACATGAGCCTTGAAAATTAAATTCATAAACTGAAAGTGTTCATCACAGTGTTTAGACTTAACAAAGTATTTGTGGATTCTGTGATTCTACAATGGGTGTTCTAACAAGCAAGTACATCCCTCTGTGTGGCTCTGTATCAGGGCCTCAGGAACTTGAATCATTTACCCTCAACCTAACCTCACATTTAGTACCTAATTTGAAATTATTTTCTAAGGTAGCAAATGCAGAAATCATCTTTCTTTATAGCATGCCATTCTACATGTAATCATATCCTTACATATTTCCATAGAAACTTCTTTTCACTTTCACTTTTAACTGTAGCGAGATCACCAAAATTCTTCTTGCAAAATGCTCGTGCATTGTCCATGGTTTCCTTCTCTTTGCTAAAATAGTACTGGTAGTCTTTGTAAATAACCCACCCATCTGCAGTAACTGGTGGATCTGAAAAAAATTAAGTAAAGGAAAAGATATTTCTTTACTTAGATAAATTAAGGAATGTGGTAAGCAGGGATAAGCGCTATGTCAAAGATATGAACAACTCCAAGACCCCAGAAAATGAAAAATGTCAGTCAGGGACAGATTGGATTGTTCCAAGTCAAATATCTACCTTCTGTCAGTTCAATGAAGACTGGCTTCTTTCATCCTGAGTAAGATCTATGAGTTACTAGTGGGTAAAAGAACTCCTGGCATTACTTTCTCTGGCAGGACAGCAGATCTAGGAAGATTTATACGCATGACTGTGATGTTCAAGGGCCAAGCTTGGGGACTATGAAAACTCAGATTTCATCTACACCCCCAAGACTTCTTAGAGATGGATTTGAGTTGTTCACGGCAGAATTAGAAAACCAGGCAGTTAATTCATGAAGAAGGTGCCTAAACCCTCTTTTGAAGCATGGAATTTTTTTTTTCTATACTGCAAAAAGCTGTAAAGGCATCTATGGACTATCCTAGGAGCTTGTGTACGTCAGATTACAATGGAAAGGAAAAGTGACTAAATTATGGATCTTGAGAAGGAGAGATTATCTTGGATTATCTAGGTGAGATTTAAACCTAGTGCCCTAATGCAAGCGCTCTCAGAGAAGGATGCAAAGACAAAGGTCCAATGCACAAGGATGCAATATGACACTAAACCATAAGGTAAAATGCTGGGTTGAGGATGGAGCCAGGAGGCATTTAGGAAAGAACTCAAGGAAACCAAGTGAAGACCAGTGGGGAGGGAGAGGTGGTTCTTTGGTTGAAAGCTTGTATTCTGACTCTGTGGAACCAATTTCAGATTTCTGACTTCTAGAACCCTCAGCGAATAACTGTGTGCTGCTTTAAGCCACCAAGTTACAATTGGTCATGTGCTAAAGAAAACCTTGAACTCACAAAACCACAAGAAAACATGCTAACAGGGCAACTGGTATGTTGTATACTCTCTGGAGACAAAACTCCAACCTTTCATGAGATCCTCAAAGATACTAAGAACTCTCTTCCCACCATCTTCATTTTCACTGAGGGAGGAAAGGAGTCAGAGAAGGCTAGAATAAAGAAATCAGAAAACCCAGGGAAACCTACTGTCTTGCGGAGCAGGTGTGGGCTCAGGTAGTAGTGTTTTCCCTGTAAAATAAAAATATAATCATCAGGCATCCACTAGCACTGCTCCTCATATTTTCTTGTGTCAATAAAACCTTAACATCTCCACACTTGTCCCATCCTCCCTCCAATGTACATCACAACATGGTGGGAGAATGAAAGAAGAAAGATGGATGGATTAAGGTTTATACAAATGGATACAAATACCAGAAGTGGGAGGCAATATCTAGGCTGCAAAAATGCCAGATAAAGGAAAGAAAGAAACATTAATTTTGGAATTGAGAAGTCCAGGTTCAAATCCCAAAACTATTTGGTCTTTGTCTCCCTCCAACAATTATAAAAACGAACCAACCATGTTTATAAATAGGCAAGATACAAATTTTAAATTTAAATTTTAATTTAATTTAATTTAAATTTAAATTTTTGGTATGCAGTCGGTGTTCACTACACAGCAGTTTTTCAGTAGAAACTATGAAATAATGTATATGTTCATTATCTGAAACCATTTGATGTGAGTTGTATATGGATAAGACACAAATATAGTCCTTTCAAAGAATCATATCCTTATGAAACTTTTACTTATATCTTTCTAGGATTTTTTTTTAATAATTTTCTTTCAAAATAGTTAATATCTGGATTTTGTTAGAATCTGACAAGAGGGCCCAGGTAGTACTTAACCTCCTATGGAACATATTTTCTATCTGCTAGAGTAAAACAAAGCTACTAACAGCGGAAAGAGGCCACGATGACTCAGTCACTGGCAGGCAGCAGGAGACCGTTGTTAAATTCAATGCAGTGATTGCTCCATTCTGGAAACTCAGGATGCTAATCCAGAACGTGGAAACATGTGCATCCAGCCAGCAGAGGGCGGTACCAGGCCTCTTAACTGCAGAATGGGAGCAGCGGCCCTGATTTCCCAACAGCAGAGGGCAATGTGGTTCCATTCATTTATTGCAATAGCCTCAATATATGTTTTGATTCAAGGGTGAGCTTTGTTTACTCGTTTGTCATAACCCAGCTCCTCTGATCTCAATGTCTAACCTGTCTTTGGACTAATTTCTAAGTCATCATAAACAATAGAACACGAGTCTCATAACACCAGGGCCTTCCCCACACTGCTGGTTCTGTGGGGATATTAAAATATCTGACTGGATGGGAGCTGCTTGTACCTGTGTCAGGGATAAAATAAAGGTCAGAGGGTGAAAGGTCCCGAAAGCAAAACTGCATTGCCTTGCTACAGCACTAAATGGTAGGTCTCCCATTAGCCCCTAAAGGGCTCTCCCAGTAGCCCCTGCAGCTGCAGGGGATGGCCAGAGTCCTGGCTGCTGGTGGGAATGTTTCTGAGGACCTGACTCTCATCCAGAATTCTCTGGTGGCCTTATGATCTTCTGTTCCTTGTAAACACTTATATCTTATCCTGTGAAATAATACCTGACGCTGGTATTTTTGTTTGTTTGTGCCAACGGAGGAAACAAATTAGGGTGTCTAATGTAACGTAAGAGAAAGAGGAGACAGGATTTGTACCTTTTTGTATCTGACAAATCCAATTGTTGAGATGTTCACAGTTAATATCATTCCAAGACATGCCGGGGTCACCTTTCAGCTCTCCACAATATTCAACATTTTGGTAATTATTTGGCTCACCATAAGCCCAATTTTCATAGGAAACCTACGGTGGAAACATCACACTTGATCTGAAGAACAACACCAGGTTGCTATGCTGTGCTAGAAACATTGGGCTGCAGATATTAACCACGTACACCACACCAGTGCAAATCCAAATTGGGGAAGGAAAAAGAGGGGCTGTTGGGATTCTTCATTCATCTGTTTTTTACTTTTAGCTATGGAAGTACATGTTATGGACATGGGTGAGAAAGAAACAGCTTTTATTACATGGAAACTTTTGAAGCAGACTAGAGTAGGGAACTGGTTTTTATAACATTTCCTTTATTCCCATTAAACAGACGGGATCCAAGGGACACAGCAGAGGGATTTATATGTAGGAAAAAGTTAGCGAGAAACTTCCACATCGCAGTCAATAGTTACAATTTCCTAAATTTACAGCCCGTTCTTAATGGATGATATTTCAGTAAGTTGCTGGAAGATTTCCCTCTATTACACAGGCTACCAAAAAATAATTAGAGAAAAAAAGTCTTATAAAATGTGGCTAATGGAATGAACCAGAATGAACCCTTTGCCAAAATGAACAATGGAAATAAATTTGGAACGTGGGTAGTTTTCAGTGATCAGAGTCTGAAGGGGTCTGGATTAAGAATTACGATCTGTTTTCCACAAATACAAACATGAAATCCAAACACCAGTGCAGCCACCAAAGAAACTATGTCACTTAAGTAAGTACCTTGGAAGATGCCTGTGGCTTCCAAGAGAAAGTAGTGTTAATATCATAAACATCCTTTCCCGGGATGACCAGGACTGCTAAATATTGCTAGTGAAAGCCAGAGCTTCCAATTTCTCAAATTTGGAAAACTCCATCTGACTCTGATGGCTACCAAAGTTGCATCCAATTTCACTGAGCTAAAGGCAGCTGCAAAAGAGCTTTGAAGATATTTAACCATATACATGCTGGTTTTGTGCATTTGGTATAAACTGGGAGGTGTCACTTTTCGTGCCTTAGGTTATTCTCATCCACAGCTATGCTTAAAGTATGTGGAGGCCAGGGCCGGGCAGTGAGTCCATACTACACTTGTATTTATCTTATATTTAAAAAGTCTCCAACTGTCTTAATGACATATCTTGATAAAACATCAATAAACCCAAATGATAATGCCAAAAAAAATACACTACAGGTAAAAAAAAAAATGATATATTTAAAACTACTTACAGGAGAACCATCACTCCAGGTGAACCCCTCTGAAGGGCTTCCATAGGTCAGTCCCAACCAAAACAGCTCATGGTAGCTTCCACTGCTCCTGCAACATACAAAGAAAGAAGATGCCTCATCCTGGAAGGGTCTTCAGTCTTTCAAAAGACCATCAAGAGTTGATAGGTCCCTCTGAAACACACATTAGATAATACACAAGCAAGAAGAATAACAATTAAATGTGTCCTACGAAAAGTGCCTCTGATGGTTACTATTGATCGTACACTTGATGGGCTGTAGGATCGCCCAGCAGACAAGTCTCAAGACACATCTACGAGAGGTTATCTAGATTGTGTTAGTCTTGAGGCATGTCTGTGAGGAATTATCTCGATTAGATTGAAGTGGGAATACCCACTCTAAAAGTGGGTAGTACCATTCCTTGGACTTGTGTCCAATACTGCATAAAGAGATAACTAGCTAAGCACCACACTAATTTCCTGTTTCTTGATGCCAACCCTGTTCCACATTGCCAATGCAATGTGACCGGCTGGTCTCCTATTCCTATTGCCACGCTTTCCCTGCCATAACAGATGTGAGCAACCTCTCGAACTATAAGCCACAATAAACTCCGTCACCTTCGAGTCATATCACAGCAAGAGAAAAGTGATTTAGAAAATGTGAACTTGGGTACCACTTATCAATGTTCTGAACGTGGACCACTATTTGAGGAGGGGAGAGGGTCATAGTAAAGCACTGAAAGATATTCATTCATTCAAAGATGCATTGGATGTCTTGTACATTTATAGAGTGACTGGTTGTAGGATTTATAGTTATTAAAAAATTTTGAACTGAAACTTAGTCAAATATTTTCTCAGCATTGCGGGTAGCACGGGGTCACACAGCAGCACTGTGCAGGAGCAAGACTTACGTAATCAACCTCCATATCACTTGCTGCTCATCTTTACTCTTGATGCTCGCCAGCTCCCCACCGATAGCTTTGCAAAAATCTCGAGATTCGAACCACGTTTTCTTTTCGTGTTTTCCTTTTGCATACAGCTAAAAAAAAAGGGGGGGGTTGGGAAATTATTTTAGATTTGGTAGCTGATCGAATCAAAATAAAGAAGTCATCTACTTTCAATGAGATGTCATTTATAGACAAAGCAAGCAGTGCCATGTTCCCAAACAATGCAGGTCTCTTGTCTGGAAAATCAATTTCTGGGTATTTGACTATTTGGATAGCTAAACACAGGGTGGGAGGTGATTTCATTGAGAAAGCCTTACGAAATAAAAGCAATTTAAAGTCTGGGAGAAATTGGATTAAAATATTGGAAACTGAAGACATGTGGACCGGTTATACAGATCATTGTAAAAGAGAAAAAGAGTAATTTGGTTAAGTATTAAAAATTGCATTGGGACACACACACACACACACAAACACACACACAAACAGAGTTTTGAAATAGAGAAAATAAACATGAATAAGCAGAACACTGTTCCCTTTGTCATCCTGTTCAGATTAAACAATGAATAGCCTGGCAAACTTTCAACCATATTGTTGTCCTTCAAAAACTGTTGTCACTTTTCCTTAAGTCTGCACATTTTAACAACTACTAGAACATAGACCATAGCAGACTTTCATCTGACAGAAGCGGATTAAAGTTAAATTAAATTTAACACTGTGTAAGTAAGTACTAGGTCCTATCATCCTGAGAACTGCAAATAGGATCCACACTGTTAGTATAAGGCACGCTTAATGATGCAGGAACTAGCTAACTGTAGGGGATGAGGGTCCATGGTCAAAATGGCAAGTGGCTCAAGTATTATGGTGAGAAAGGATTCAGAGAAAAAGGAATGTTAGGGAAACAAAGAAGTTTGCAGCAGAAAGCAAGATACCAAGCTAACCAGGCAAGAGGAGAGACAGGGCCCACTGGTCTCCTGACGCTCATAAGGAACATAAGTGAGACGCCACCATCCTTTCATACATCTTCTAAGGAAGCTAACTAGAACAAATAAAGATGGCTGCCAAGAAGGCCTACCTATTCCAGGAAGGAGAGCCTAGACCACTAAAGTTAACTAAAACCAATGCAGCTGATGAGGAACAAGGAGCATTGGACCAGTTATTGACCCTGTGCGAGCATGGAGAAAGCAATGGGCCAGTGACCGACAGCTAGCAGAAAGTCACAGTCTAACTAATAAAGATGAAGTCCGTAGGGAGGAAAGAGGGCCTCCATCTACCGCGAACTAACTGGGTTAGCTACACAGGAGTGGGGTATGACTATTTCATTGGTTGGGCCAGAAGAATACGCGCAGAGAGCTGTGCCAACTAGTTGGTCAACTAATGAAATTACCTTAGTCTTTTGTCCAGTATCTGCAATAGAATTAACCTGGACAAAGATCAACAGCTTTTCCTCTTTGGGGAACTGCTTATACTCTTGGGAGTTATTCTTGCTTTGCCTTAATACTATTATTTATTATTATTATTATTATTATTATTATTATTATT
>JADRCD010196392.1:38340-49049 GCA_019843815.1 Montemys delectorum | reverse complement strand
CTCTCTCTCTCTCTCTCTCTCTCTCTCTCTCTCTCTCTCTCTCTCTCTCTGTCTGTCTGTCTGTCTGTCTGTCTGTCTCTCTGAAGAAACTTTCTTTAGGTGCTCAGTCTGAATTTTTTCTTTGGGCAGAGTATCTCCGTCACTCTAAAGCAACCCTTTCTTCAGGTTTTATCCTGCCTGCAGTATTCCTCCCTCTCTAACTTGTAATATTTTCACTCTTTTCTCTACTCTTTCATTGTTGATATTATCAATCCTTTCAGACTATATCCCTTTTATGCAAGATGTTTTTCAGGGCTAGTTTTGGGTCATTGAGTATTTCATAAATACATTACAAAAATGTCTTCAATTAAATTTGTTCTCCAAATAAGCATATTCAATACTTGGGTGAAACCATAATTTTTTTTAAGGGAGTAGCATCATTTTTAAACTTAATGGGTTAAAAAATGAAAAGGAGTCAATTATGTAAATTAAACTTTCATGTTCCTAAATGCAGAATTTCTGGGAAGGAAAGGTGTGTAATGGCATGTCTCAAGGGATGAATACATTCTAGAAACATCAAAGAATAACACTGCAATCTTTAGTGCAATTAATATCCATTTCAAAAACTTAAACCCTCCCGAATTAATACTAGCATCACATTTTACAGACACTTAATATTTTAACATTTCTACATTTTAATAAGATTTTGGTAGTATGAAAATAAAGCCATTATAAAGGACGGTTTACATTCTCACTAATTCTCCATGATTTAAATTTTCATATACAGCAAAAAACTAAAGGATAAGAAAGGATTAAAGGATATGAAGCATTTTAATTAAGAGCAAATACCCATGTATGAAAGGACACAACTCAAATTCAGAACTTGCAATCCCTACATATATTAATAGAAATAAAAAAAAATAAAAAGCACTTCTGCCAGTTACATATGTCTGGCTAGAATGTGTGATTCTTGAAAGACTCAACTTACACACACTGGGATCTGGGGCTGGTCCTTGTCTGGTATTTCAATAGCTGACAACGTCCCTTTCTGACACTATGCCTTCATTGTGGCCAAACACAACCTCTGTTGTTTTGAACCTCCGCTCTTAAATTTCCTCTGCTTCCTTTTCTGTAGTATGCATTTTCAATGTGTGACAAGTGGCTTTCTTCTGGCCTAAATTCCTGCTGCATTTAAAAGGGGTTGTTCTTCTGTGCTGCTGAAATCATCCTGACTTGGGAGGTTCCTTCCTTCAGGAAACTATGTGTTCTAAATGGTTATATCACAATGAACTTCATGAAAACCTCCAGTGAGAATATACTTTCCTGTGAATTTATAAAGAAGTTCCAGATGCCATGAAACAGTTCCTGGCTTTTCATAATCTGGAAACATTTGAGTGACTGTACTTCTGGCTGATGGAGCCTTCATTTGGGTCATGCACATTGTTTCTACATAGAGAATTATCACACTTGGAAGCAAATATTACCCCTTGCTATCTATTGCCTTGGGAGAGTATCCATAGCTCCCAAGCAGGTTTTGTTTCTTAAGTGAATGCATGAACAAATTAATATTCTCCAGGAATGGCCCATCTATACTATCTTGAACTTCACTGAGTCAATCCATCCAAGGATTTTTATGCAGGCCTAGTAGGTAGTAAATACCCATAGTCCCTTCAAGAGGATGAAGAAGGGACACAAGTCTGATGGTGGCCTAGTCAACTTCGTGAATCTCTGTTCCAAAATAAAAAGTAAAGGAAGGGATGAACACAGCTCAAGGGCATCTCCAGTACCCTAGGGTCAATCCCCATTACTGCAGCAGCATCTTTTAAATGGAGTTAGGAATATAGTTCAGAAGGAAAACTGCTTGCCTAATAACATTCAAGAAGCAGAGGGTCTGATCCTTAGTACCATATAGTCAGGCACAGTGCTCCATGCCTGGAATTTCAGCACTCAGAAGGCAGGGGAAGGAGGACCAGAAGTTCCAAATCATCCTCAGCTATTGAATTAAGTGTAAGACAAGCTGAGACACAAGAGGCTTTCTCTCAGTGAATGAATAAACAAATGAATATTATCCCAAATGTTAAAAAAAAAAAAAAAAAACTCCAATAGGGAGAAATCGTGGCTTTGCAAATGGGGCAATTCAGAGAAAATTTTCAAGCATCTTTCATGTGTTAGGAGCACTCTGCTATCTTTCCTCTGAACATTTATTTCTCCTTTACTCAGTGCAGGAACTGCATTGCTGATATCTACAGTAACTCTTTCTCTTTTATGCTACATAAAAAAACTTTGCAATTTAGTAAACTAGGATTAAAATGTACTGTTCTTAGTTCATAATCTATTCATTACTTAAGATATTAGTAATTTTTTATTTAAACCAGATGGTTCTCAGCAGAAAGGACACATATAGTATCTGTTGCATGTTGTGGGAATTTTACCTCCTTCCATTTCTTTCAATGTACACAAATTCCTTTACTCATTTCCTTGGCAACAGTCATAGCAAGGATTTCAGCAGAATGCCAGAGAATAAATATAGTTGTTGATAATGTCATAGCCGATTATTTATAAAATATCTCTGTCATCATCTTAACAGCAGTTTGAAATTTCACAATGCAGTCCCAGGTTTTATGACTAACTCAGGGTCAAGGATGCCTGCATCCTAACAGCATAAACTATTAAAATATGTTAGGTTGGATGATGGAAGGCATACATAAGGCAGGAGAGTTTAGGACAAAAGAACGAAATATATATGTATACACACACACACACACACACACACACACACACGACTCAGAAGACAAGATTCCTGATTTGATCAAATATTAACTGGCACAATCTAATGAGCTACTCTGTATCTTGTGCTTTGATTTATTTAATTGAAGAAAGAAGGAAAGAAAGAAAGAAACACAGATAACTACAGTGAATCCCAAGAAGAACCTCTGGAAAAACTCTAAAGTGAAGGCTTCACTCCTATTTTATATCATCAATTCTTAGTGGGTACTCACCAGTGTTGCCCATATTGCTGGAACTACAAATTTTCTAGCACTCATTCAGGATTAGACAGTCTATGGATCTGAATAACAGTGCAGATTTTTCTCTCAAGTTAACAAGACAATCACTACTTCATGGATGTAAAGCCATTAGCTTAGGAACCATGGTGATACTATATGAAGAAATATAGTGAAAACCAGTGAGGTCAAATTCCAAGTTTATAAATTTGCTTTCAAATTAGTGTCCATGGGGGTGGCAAGATGTTTGGCCAATTGTCAGGTATTGAGCTTATCTTCCTCTCCTAAATATGTACATGGCCTAAAGTTACTGGTCAGCCATGTCACTGAATTTTGACTGGTAAAATGTTGAAAAAGAACTCCATATTTATTCCCAAACTCTTGCCAAGACTGATGCTATAGACTTTAACCCACCTAAATGAAAACATATAGAGATACCATGACAGGACCCAAAAGAGATACCAGCTAAAAGATAGACTGGGATCCTCACTACCACATGCCCCAGAAACTTGTATTTCATTGAGCTCTGAATAAGTATTTTTGTATTGTTTGAAGTCACTGAGAAATTAGCTTGTTTTTATGTTAATTTGACCACAAAACTGATAACCTTCACTCCCATCTTATACTTTCATAGGATAATGATGTTGCAACAATACGTAATTTTGAAATATTAGCCTATATTTTTTCTTCTTTGCCCTTATTTTTTCTTTCCATACAGATAGCTCTGTATGTGCTGTTCCAGGATCAGAGGGGACCATGCAGTAAGGAGTGGGGAAAGCTACATGGCAATAAGTAAATTCACTATGGTTCCCCCTTGTTCACTTAACAAAAGCTAGGGCCAGAACCAGAACCGTGTGTGAATAAGGCCTGAATGATTTAATTAAGGCCATGAAAGAAAAGCTGTTCCTATATATAAGTCATTCCCCTGACTATAAAAGAAGGTAAATTGGGCTTTAAGAACAAACTTTTCCTACTCTTGCCCCTCAAACTTTCAGTGAAACTTTTTTAACTCCCCAGTGATCCCAATATCTGCATCTTGAACCTGGATCCTTGCTCCTCTGAACTGAGCAGAGGTTTGATCATGAAGGACCAGCAAAGGAATTAACCCCAGGCCAGTCATCCTTGAGAGTCCCATGGTTTAGGGAATGTTTTCATAACATACAGACAACCTCCCAAGAACTGTTTTGTGAGCATGCTACTTCTTTCTTGTTGCAGGTGGGGGGAACCTTGTCAGCATTTATATCTGGGAAGAAGCCCCAGCCTCACATTCAGGCAGTGACAAACTATACCGCCTTTCACATAACTACTGGTATTTTCAATTGTTCTCAAATAAACACCTAACTCTTGGCATGATTGCAAGGCTAGATCCTGGGACAAACCAAGACATCAAAAAGCCTATGGGTCATGAATGAGAATGCTCCGCATAGGTTTATGTACATGACTGTTTGCTCTGAAGTTGGTAGAACTGTTTGGAAAGGATTAAGAGCTGTGGGCTCATTGGAGGAGATATGTTGCTGGGGGTTGGCTTTGTGGTTTCAAAAGTCTACACCCTTCTAAGTTAGATCCTGCCTCCTCTGCTTAGTGCCTGTTGTCTCTACAAGTAAGCTCTCAGCTACTTCTCCAGAGTAATGACTGCCTACCTACAGCCATGATCTTCCCCCAGTGATGGTCTGAGACTCTCCAGTATGAGCAAGCCCCTAACAAAGGGCTTTAATTTCTGTTGCCTTGATCATGGTGTTGTGTCACAACAATATAAAAGTAATTAAGACAGGCCACAGGTGGCAAATAGTTTCGTTTTCACTTCAAGAACTGAGATGCCAGGGGTGCTTCAAGACCTGAAGCCTTCACAGGACCTATGACCATAGGATCTATGTGAGCAGCCATCAGCCTAGTTTTAGAATGAAACCAATATAGATGTCACAAGCCTTTATGGAAGACATGGTTTCATAGTATGCCTATTCAAGAATAGTGAATTAGCAAGCTATCCAGTTTGGAATAAAAAGTGCAGAGTTCAATGATCTGAAGGAGTACTGTAAATCTGTTGTCTGAAAAGCAGACTAAGTAAACAAATGAAGGGGCACATATTTCACTGAAGAGTGACACACTTCAAGAATAGGGACTGTCCTGTAGTCTAGATCAACATGTAGCTGGAGACTCAAAGAGTCATGCTAAATTATAAGTACCAAGAATTGCTAGCTTCCTATGTGTTCCAGGTTCTTCCCCACTTTCTCTTCTGTTAGATACTATGTATCTGATTTTATGTGGAGGTTCTTGATCCACTTGGACCTGAGCTTTGCACAAGATGATAAGAATGGATCAATTTGGATTTTTCTACATGTTGACCTCCAGTTAAAACAGCATCATTTGTTGAAAATGCTGTCTTTATTCCACTGGATGTTTTTATCTCCTTTGTCAAAGATAAAGTGACCATAGGTATGTGGGTTCATTTCTGGGTCTTTTACTCTATTCCATTGATGCATCTACCTGTCTCTGTAACAAAACCATGCAGTATTTATTACTCTTGCTCTGTAATATATCTTGACACCAGGGATGATGATTTTCCAACAAGTTCTTTTAATGTTGAGAATAGTTTTCGCTATCCTGGGTTTTTGTTATACCAATTGAATTTGCAAATTGTTCTTTTTAACGCTATGAAAAATTGAGTGGGAATTTTGATGGAGATTGCATCGAATCTGTGATTGTTTTCAGCAAGATGGTCATTTTTACCTTATTAGTCCTGCCAATCCATGAGCATGGGAGATCTTTCCATCTTCTGAGAGTTTCTTCAATTTCTTTCTTCAGAGACTTGAAGCTCTAGTCATACAGATCTTTCACTTGCTTGGTTAGAGTCATGCCAAGATATTTTATAGTATTTATTACTATTGTGAAGCATGTTGTTTCTCTACTTTCTTTTTCAACCTGTTTACCCTTTGAATAGAGGAAGGCTACTGATTTGTTTGAGTTAATTTTATATCCAGCTAATTTGCTGAAGTTGTTTATCAGCTGTTCTCTGGTGGAATTTTTGGGATCACTTAAGTATACTATCATATCATCCGCAAATAGTGATATTTTGAATTCTTCCTTTCAAATTTTATCCCTCTGAGCTCTTTTTGTTATCTAATTGCTCTGGCTAGGACTTCAAGTACTATATTGAATAGATAGGGAGAGAGTGGGCAGCCTTGTCTAGTCCCTGATTTTAGTAGAATGGCTTCAAGTTTCTCTCTATCTAGTTTTATGTTGGCCACTAGTTTGCTGTATATTGCTTTTACTATGTTTAAGTATGGGCCTTGATTCCTGATCTTTCCAAGACTTTTAACATGAAGGGGTGTTGAATGTTGGCAAATGCTTTCAAAATATGGGACCTCATAAAATTGAAAAGCTTACAAGGCAAATGACAGTGTCATCAACCAACAGATTAGGAAAAGATCTTTACCAGTTCTATATCCCATAGAAGGCTAATATCCAATATACACAAAGAACACAAGAAGTTAGACTCCAGAGAACTAAATAACCCTATTAAAAATGGAGTACAGAGCTAAACAAAAAATTCACTGAGGAATATCAAATGACCAAGAAGCACCTAAAGAAATGTTCAACATCTTTAGTCATCAGGGAAATGTAAATCAAAACAACCCTGAGATTCCACCTAACACCAATCAGAATGGCTAAGAGCAAAAACTCAGGTGACAGCAGATTCTGGTAAGGAAGTACAGAAAGAGGAACACTCCTCCATTGCTGGTGGGATTGTAAGCTGTAACAACCTCTGTGGAAATCAGTCTGGGGTTCTTTAGAAAATTGGACATAGTACTACCTGGAGACCCAGCCATACCACTCCTGGGCATATATCCAAAATATGCTCCAACATATAACAAGAACACATGGTCCACTATGCTCATAGCAGCCTTATTTGTATTTTCTAGAAGCTGGAAAGAACACAGATTTCCCTCAACAGAGGAATAGATACAGGAAATGTGGTACATTTACACAATGGAGTACAACTCAGCCTTTAAAAACAATGGCTTCATGAAATTCACAAGCAAATGGATAGAAAATATCATCCTGAGTGAGGTAACCCAGTCACAAAAGAAGATACAAGATATGTACTCACTGATAAGTGGATATTAGGCAAAAAGTTTAGAATACCCACGATACAACTCACAGACCATATGAAGCTCAAGAAGAAGGAAGATCAAAGTGTGGATGCTTCAGATCTTCTTAGAAGGGGAAAGAAAATACTCACAGGAGGTAGAGGGTAGGAAGGTATTAGAAAGAAGAGAGGGGGAAAGGAAGACAGGATCTGGTATAGAAAGAGACAAGAATGATATACAGTGGGTCAGGAAATTGAACAGAGGTGTGTAGCAATGGCAGATGGGGAACTGGGGGTAGCAATGAGAAAGTCCTAGATGCTAGGAAAGTAAGAGGTTCGCACTACCCAACGGGGATGACATTAACTGAAATACCCAACAAAGAAGTTGCAGGCCGGGGGTGGTGGCAGAGAACCTGTAGAGATCATATCTATAAGGTAGGCAAAGCCCCCGGTTGAGGGATAGGGTCACCTTCTCATCTCCAAATTTTTAACCCAGAATTGTTCCTGTCTAAAGGAAATATGGGGACAAACTGTAGAGCAGAGACTAAAGGAATAGCCATCCAGAGACTGCCACACCTGGGGTTCCATTCTATATATAGACAACAAACGCAGACACTATGGCTAATGCCAAGAAGTGCATGATAACAGGAACCTGATATAGCTGTCTTCTGAGAGGCTCTGCTAGAGCCTGAAAAATACAGAAGTAGATGTTTGCAGCCAACCATTGGAATGAGCACAGAGTCCCCAATGGTGAAGTTAGGGAAAGGACTGAAGAAGCTGAAGGGGTTTGCAACCCCATAGGAAGAACAACCATATCAACCAACCAGACCCCCCCCAGAGCTCCCAAGGACTCAACCACCAACCAAAGAGTACACATGTAAGGACCCATGGCTCCAGCTGCATATGTAGCAATGGAAGGAGAGGCTCTTGGTCCTGTGAAGGCTTGATGCCCCAGTGTAGGGGAATTTGAGGGCAGTGAGATGAGAGTGGGTGGGTGGGTGTGGGAGCACCCTCATAGACCAAGGTGGAAGGGGATGGGATAGGGGGATTGTGGAGGGGTTACCAGGAAAGAGGATAACATTTGAAATGTAAATATATAAAATATCCAATAAAAAAAGAATT
Source organism: Montemys delectorum (assembly GCA_019843815.1). Taxonomy (NCBI): domain Eukaryota; kingdom Metazoa; phylum Chordata; class Mammalia; order Rodentia; family Muridae; genus Montemys; species Montemys delectorum. The sequence continues at coordinate 40,859 of JADRCD010196392.1, read as the reverse complement.
GTTAGCTTCCTTAAACATTCAAGTTGGAAAACTAAGATCTACACATTCTGTAATAATGTGGTATGTGGGGAAATGTCTAATATCCCATCCTTCCATCTATGTACTACTTTTTATAGCATTTTATGGGAGAAAATTAGCAATTCTTACTCATGTGATTTTTGTTTGGCTCTATAGCATATTTTGACTAATGGAATAAGTACCATCCTGCTAAATATGTTATATGTGTAAACTGTATTAAAAATGTCATGTTTCAAAATCACAGTGTTAAGATAAAATAATATGGATGACTAGGTTGAGAATTCCCTGAGCAAACAAAACCTGTTCAGCCCTGGGAGCAAAACTCATTGAGCTTTTGCAAATGCCTGTTACAATCCAAATCCCACAGCTAGTGTTGTACAGAAAACCAGGGTTCCCTTTTGAGTCCTTATCCTTGTTAATAAAATAATTTGCAAACATACTAGGAAGAAAGCTCAAGGATAATTTTGTTAGATTAAAGAAGGAAATCAACATGGCAGGCAAGCTAGGAATCCTAGCAACTGCAGGGAAATAGAAGTAAAAAAAAAAAATAGAAATAGGTGTGACTTTTGAGTTAGGGTCAAGGAAAACTGACATGTTTATCAATGGAGTCATTTAACATCAGCATGGGACGTGGGGAGATAAAAGAGAAGTCACAGAATGAGTGAGAACACCCAGTATAGCTAGGAAATTTTGCTTAGAAAGGGGAAGCTCTGAGAGTAGAACTCAAAGAGTGGGTAGCCTTAACAGTGGAGATCCAAAAACTAATTTCAAGAAGTATTTGGGAGTAGTACAAATACATTATCTCATTGAAGGGAGAGTCTTCCCATCTTCTTAGCATGTCTCCCAGTCATATTTCCTATGGGGTGTTCTCCCAATCAGGTGATTGATAAGCCAGAATTAACTCTTAAGGGACGAAGCAAGGATATGTAATGTTGGACTTTGGAGCAGATCAGAATGTCACACGTCTACTTAAGGCAAGAGATATATCCATTCTTTTCACGAGGATTCTTAAGAAGGGGCATTTGTGATTTTTTTCTTTTTATGTTTTATCATCTAACCGTGGGTTCAACGCTGACCATTCTCAATGGTCTCCAAGGTTACCAATACCTGCCTACTACATAACTGTGCTTCTCAAAAATGCAATAAAACCACCACCTTTCTTCACTCCTCTGCTGTCTCAAACCTCATTTGAATGACCTGACTGTGCACATTTACTCACCCGTTCATTTTGTACTTAGGAGCCTACTGCTTGGTTTGTCCCATTCTCCTGGAGATATAATAAACACTTAAAAATTTTACTTGATCAGCATTTGTTTTAGTAAGAAGTGCTCTTTTAGTTTGAAAACAACCATAGAATGATAGAAACAGATGTTTGATATCAAAACCACTGTGATTAAAGGTATGCTATTGGCCACAGCTGACGAATACACATATAGAAACTGGGCAAGGATGACCAAAAAAAAAAAAAATTGCAACACAGTATGACAACTTCTAAACTTCTTAAAAAATGTTTCACCTTATTCTTCTATGTAATTGATAGCAGGTGTCACTTCTGTCACTTGTTGGTTATCCTCCAAAATTCAAGAACCAATTTTACTAACAATATGACTGAAAATATCAGTGTGTGTGTGTATGTGTATGTTTGTGTGTGTGTGCGTGTGTGTGTATGTGTGTGTGAACATGTGCACGTGTGCGTGTGTTGAAGAAAACATGCAAAGACTAACACTATTTTAAAGCTTTCTGTGGGGAAGTTTTATCTCATTATCATGAAAAGTTGGAAGGCATTCTCTTTTTAAATGATTGCAAAGTTTAAAATGCAAGTTGGGAATTCACATGAATGCCTAGAACTATGAGTCACTGAAAAATCCTGGAAATGCTGTTAAAACAGCTCCTCCCAGGAAGGCTTCTAAAGCCTTCTATTTCTTAGGAATATGCAGATGATGGGATAGAGAAATCTCAGGGTTTTTTTTTCTTTCCAGTTTTTGGTAGTTTTTCCAGATTTATTGAAGATAACCTGAAAAAACTGTATATACTTACACTGCATGAAGTGATGTTTTGTTGATCTGTGCATACACTTAAAAAGATGTGTACAATCAAGCGAATTAAGTAAGTTTAACATTTCTGGTAGAGTAAAAGTACTTCAGATACTGTACTTTTTAACAGTTATAAATTTAAGTTACAACCATGCTGTCCAAAAGTCGCCCATACCTATCCATCCTAACTGAATGGTTATCGTCTCTGACCAACATTGCCCCCTTTTTCCCTTTTGGCATAGCCCCTCACCAGCCCACGGCAATTACTAATTCTGTATTCTGCTGCTGTGGATTCAGTTTCTAGATAGATTCCACATGTAACACCGTCTGTTGTTTTGCCTTTTGATGCTTATTTCTGCTAGGTTTATCAATGTTGTCAGTGACAGGGTTTTCAGGTTTTAGGGATTCAACAATATTCCTCTGTGTGTGTGTGTGTGTGTGTGTGTGTGTGTGTGTGTGTGTGTGTGT
>JADRCD010196392.1:10592-38330 GCA_019843815.1 Montemys delectorum | reverse complement strand
TGTGTGTGTGTGTGTGTGTGTGTGTGTGTGTGTGTGTGTGTGTGTGTGTGTTTGCATACTTACTGTGTTTTATTTAGACTTGTATTGTGGATAAACTTTCCTATATCTTGGCTATCGTGAGTAATAGTGTAATGAATGTGGTAGTGCAGATATTCTATTACATACTAATGTCAACTATTTTTCAGATGTATCAAATAGTGCAGTTGTTGAACCTTTTAGTGATTGTTTTGAGAAAACTGCAATCTTTTCACAATGGCTCTGTGGTGGTACATTTTTGTACCTTTATGTACATTTTCTCTCTCAGTAAGAGTCATCTATTATTCTCTGAAAAATATTGATACTAAGAATTTTTCCATGTGCCTGCCTCATAGATATTGGTCTAACATTATTGATAAATAATCTTTTGTTAATTTTAATTTCAAGGTAATTTGGTCTTTTGTTAATTTTAATTTCAAGGTAATTTGGTTTGGTCTCCTTTTGGGGGGGGTTGTTTGTTTGTTTGAGGTTTTTTATTTGTTTTGCTTGTTTTGTTTTGTTTTGTTTTGTTTTGTTTTGAGATGGGGTTTCTCTGTGTTGTCCTGGCTGTCCTGGAAATCACTCAATTGACCAGCATGGCCTCAAACTGAAGGGATCTGCCTGCCTCTGCTTCTGCCCCCCAAATGGTGTAATTAAAGGCACATGCCACCATTACCTGGCTAATTTCAAGTTTTTTGTTTAAAAAATTAATACATTCACTATTGATCAATTTGTAACTTGTTGATTTAATATATGTATACAACCCATTCTCGTTGTTCTATGTCCATCTTGTTCCCATTGTCTCTTTTGCATCCCTCTCAGTCCCTTTCACAGACTCATGACTTTGAGTTTTGTTTTATGAATTATTTATCTTAATGAGGGTCATCTGTGCAGTTATTGGATTGCGAGATGCCATTGGTGCCTGATAGGAAACTTCAGTGGGTCTACAATAAATGTCAACAATTTCCCAGGTAACTGAATCTGTCACTAAATAATAGCTCAGGAGTTAGTGTTCTGAAGAGAATGTCTGAAACTCTGTTCAGCAGGGCTATTGTTCTCTAGTTCTCTCTCTTTATTGTCTTAGCTGATTTTGGAATCAGAGTAATACTGTTCATAGAAAGATTTTGAATGTGTTCTTTTCCATTTCTATTTTGTGGAATAATTTGAGAATCATGGGTTATAGGTCTGTTTCAAGGGTCCTGAAGAATACAGTGCAAAGACACCTAGACATGGACTTTTCTTAGTCAGGAGGCTTTATAAGTATTGCTTAAATCTGCTTAACTGGTATATATTTTTCATTTTAAGAATTTATTTCCTGGCTACTGGGTTTTATAGGTATTTTCAAATCTCTGGGGACAATTTTTATTGTATATATTGAACCTTTATTTTTTATTGGTTATTTGATCTATTTACATTTCAAATGTTGTCTCCCTTCCTTATTTTCCCTCCACAACTTCCCATCCAGCCCGTCCTTCCCTTTGCCTCAATGAGAATGCTCCCCACCCACTCACCCATTCCTGTCGCACTGCCCTAGCATTCCCCTACATTGGGGCATCAAGCCTCCACTGGACCAAGGGCCTCTCTTCCCATTGATGCCAGATAACACATTCCTCTGCTACACTTAGAGCTATAGCCATGGATTCCTCTATGTGCACTCTTTGGTTAGTGGTTTAGTCCTTGAGCTCTTGGTAGTACTGTTAGTTGATATTGTTGATATTGTTGTCCTATGGGGTTGCAATCCCCTTTAGTTCCTTCAGTTCTTCCCCTAACTCTTCCACTGGGGTCCTCAGCCTCAGTCCAGTGGTTGATTGTGAGTATTTGCATCTGTATTGGTCAGATGCTCAGAGTCTTTCAGGTCCCTGTCATCTCCTTTCAGACTCCTTTCAGCAATAGTGTTGGGGATTGTTGTCTACAGATGGGATGGATTCCTAGGTGGGACAGTCTCTGCATGGCCTTCCTTTCGGTCTCTGCTCCATTTTTTTGTCCCTGCATTTTCTTTAAATAGGAACAATTCTGGGTTAAAATTTTTGACATGGGTCAGTACCCCCCTATCCCTCAATTGGCGCCGTGCCTATCTACTGGAGATGGTCTCTACAGGTTCTATCTCCCCTTAGTTGGTGGAAGAGACAAAAGAGAAATCCAGAGGGTCAGGAAATTGAACAGAAATATGTAGCAGTGGGAATGGGGAACTTGAGGTAGGACTAGAAATTCCCAGATACGAGGGAAGCAAGAGGATCCCAGGAAACAAAGGGAATGACATTAGCTGAACCCTTATTTTTTAAGGTGTCTCATTTCAGATTCACTTTGAAAATCAAAATGGTTTATAGCGGCTACATTAGAAAAATAAGCAGTATGAGAAGAATATAGTCTCTTCATATGACAAGGAACTTTATAGCTTGGTTTTAAGAAATGTTTCCTAAGTGATGCCATCATATCCTAAAACAGAAGAAACCTTTTTTTCATTATGTGTACATAAATTATTCTGCATGTATATTAAGTTGTGTTTTAAGTAAGATGGTTTTTATTTTGGTTTATTAAGATTATAATAAATATTATGTTTGCATAGGGTATGTACATCTTATTGACTTATTGATGCATGTAGTTTTAATTAAAACTTAGCTCACAACATGCTTTTTATCCTATCTGAAACTTTTGGATAAATGACATAAATGTCTAAAAATTTGTTCAAATGTACCTTTAGGCAAACTCATCTCACAAGATTCCTTTACTTTAATCTCTCTTCAGCTAGTCTATTGTCTATCTCTACTGGGGGAGACTGAGGAGACTCATTCATGCTTGAGGTCCTGGGAAAGATTTTAAGCATTGTTAATGCTCATTTAAACATGGCTAAGCTAAATTGGTAGTGATAATAAGAGGCAAGAAATCCCAAGTATTTATTTTCCTTTAAAAAAATGAAATATTTAAAAATTCTGTAGAACTCCCTAACATGACAACAGGTGTTGTCATATTTGCCTTGAGCAGAAGGAACATCAATATGGCAGTCAACAAGACTATTTCTATGCAGAACTATTTGTTTTGAACACTGTCCAGGTACCTTGATGAAACTATATAGCAAGCACTACTTTTCAGCTGAATAGATGTGGCTGCAATCATGATAATTTCAAATAGTCTACACTGGAATTTCCCTGCAACTATTTCTACCCAATTCAAAAGGGAAAAGAAAGTCACAGTAGGTGACCTAATACATATTTACATACATAAGTATGTATATATACATTTACATATTGGGTTAATATCATATGTATTCTATAGTATATATATGTATATATACACTATATATGTATATATACACTACAGATGGTATATATTTTATAGTATATATAAACAACATATATTTATAGTATATATGTATATATTTAAAATATATACACACATATATAGAGAGAAAGAAAGAGAATGAATTCACACACATGAGAAAGAGAGAGAGAGAGAAAGAGAGAGAGAATAAATTTTGGGGTTTGTGTAAGCACAATTTTTCATTTACACAAATGTCTCTGCTGTGATTTGTATAAACACCAGTTTAGCCCATTTTGTGACCCATTGTGGTGAACCATCTTGATTTGACTGACTTGGCATTGCAATGCTAGGCTTCTATGAAGTAGTCTTTCCTGCCTCCTTTTGATGTCCATTATTAGAGTGGACTAAGCGCTGCTGTTACTGAGTGGATGACACAATGAAAGCAGAGGTGGCATTGACAGTCGCCTTCAGGCAAGGGAGCTGAAGAGGTGGGCTGGACAGTGAGTGGCTGGAAGCTTTGAGAGCTGCAGAGGATCCAGAGAGAAGATGAGTGCTTTGGCATTGAGAGCCACAGAAGTGGAACTGAAGGGTGCTCTGAGGCCTTTACCACTGCAAAAGTGGTAGTCTGGGAAAGCAGATGGTGGTCACACAACCCACCCTAAATATAACAAGAGGGATACAGCAATAGAGACATACCAGGGGCAGTGGTGAGAGCAGCAGGTGGTGTAATAGTAAAAGAAACAGCTGTGGCAGCATTCCTTACACCAGAAATAATAACAGCAGGCGTGGCAACAGAGGCAACAGAAGTGGTAGATGCCGCCCCAGGCAGAGTAGTAGTGACGGTGTCCATGGCAACAAGAGGCTGCTAAATAGTTCAGCAGGATGACTAGGGCAGCACAAGAATCATGGACGTAATAAGGTGAGTAGAATGGAGATGCCACTGAAGACGGATTGAAGACTGAAAAGGGCTACTGAGAAGAAGTTGCATGTCCAGGTCAACTGAAAAGTTTCAGAGAGCTGTCACACTTCAGGGGTCAAAGGTCTTAGGCACACTAAGTTATAATGGCCACTGTCAATGGCTGAAGAATCTTGACAAGTTAACCTAGGAATGATAATATTACATACCATCAAAAAAATGGGTGTTCTAATACAGAGCACCAAAAGCCAAAACACTAGCTGCTATGAAGGGCTAGGTATTCCCCACTTTCTAGAACTATACAACAGCTATAACATTTATTACTGCACAGATATGTAAAGATGTAACAGACATGCATAACAGCTTTAACACTGTCAGTAGAGATAAGGATCTTGGTACTCAAAGCTTTTGCAAAAACTTTAACGGTACAGGGAACCACCTATGACTGATCGACTGATCCCTTCTTCCTACATTCTAATGCTGCTTTTCACTGCTGTCAAATATACAAGGACATAAAAGCTGCCCAAGACTAGCATGAGAAGAATCCCCTTGCCTGCCTGAAATGTTTATCTTGGCAGAAAAACAGGACCCTGGGCAGCTGGTTGATAGCACTACTAAATTTAAAGAATGAATTTTCCATGCTCCCGAGACACCCAAGATGAACCTCTCTATATTCATTGCATCTAGGACCTTGTTGATTTCTCAGGAACTTTCCTCTGGAGTCATTAGTGCTTCCTTTTATACTACCTGTCTTCCATTAGCAAATTGCATCAACAGTGGCTAAATGCCCTGCTGGGTGCCTTGTTGGTATGACACATACTGCTAGCTGACACTAAACCCGTTTTATCTACTTCCATACAATTAGCCTACATTTCCTAGTCAGTCACTTACAATTAGGAGTCATTTTGTCTGTAATCTGCAGCCAGTACAATGCAAACAGAAATGACACCCTTTCAAGTTTGTTCCTAAACCTTCTCTATGTTAGCTACACGCTGTCTACTTTTCTAGGTAGATGCTGACAACAGCAGAGATGTGGACCGTCCTGCAAGCCCTTAGGTCTTCACTAGAGAAGCTATTAACTACTCAGGACTTACTAAGACATGATATAAGCATTAATACTGTGAAGCTAAGCAGTAGTCATTTGGGCCAGTCTATTAAAACTAATGTTACCTTAGTAAATGAAAGTGGCGAGACTGAAGGAAAACTATCAGGAAGGTATTGGAAAGCTCCATTTCTCTACTCTTTAAAAGCTCCTCAAAATAATTAACAATGTTCCCAATGTCTTTCTTCCAGTTAGTGTTTTATGTCAGCTAGTAATATTAAGTAAATAGGATCCTTAAGAACCAGAACAAATAGTAATAATAAACAAAAAAAACCCCAAACAATAAAAGTATCTCAGCAATGCTATGTATTCTCACAAGATGGTGTTTGCATATGCTGAATTTTTCATGTTCTGCACACACACACACACACACACACACACACACACACACACAACTATACTCCAGACTTAACTCATCTAAACCTACTAGTTCCTTTTTCTTCTAGGCCCACCAATCTGCTGATGCTCATCCACACTATGTATGTTCATCTTCCGCCTACTGATCTTCTTCTACCTGTTAGCTACATGATTTATTCTTGCACATTCAAAAGTCCTCTGCTCAATGCTCCTTTTCCAATAATCCTCCTCTTCTAACTTAGAAATACTGGCCTTCCTTCAGGCATCACTTTCTATCAGCTTGTCCTCTATGTTTATTTTTCCTTTAGAACATTAATTATTGGTTGGCAGGTGTCTTAGTTAGGGTTTCTATTCCTGCACAAACATCATGACCAAGAAGCAAGTTGGGGAGGAAAGGGTTTATTCAGCTTACATCCACATGGCTGTTTATCACCAGAGGAAGTCAGGACTGGAACTCAAGCAGGTCAAGAAGCAGGAGCTGATGCAGAGGCCATGGAGAGATGTTCCTTGCTGGCTTGCTTGCCTCTCCTGGCTTGCTCAGCCTGCTCTCTTATAGAACCCAAGACTTCCAGCCAAGGGATGGCACCACCCCTTTGATCACTAATTGAGAAAATGCCCCACAGCTGGATCTCATGGAGGCATTTCCCCAACTGAAGCTCACTTCTCTGTGATAACTCCAGCCTGTGTCAAGTTGACACACAAAACTAGCCAGTACAGCAGGTAATGTGCTTCTTTCTTTGTATGCTGATATCAGTAGTTGGTGAATGAAAAAAAATAAGTATCCAATAAAAAAGAAAATAAATCATGATAAGCTAAGGAGAAGTTAATAACCCCTTAACCTTCTCAAAAAACAAAACAAAAAAGCAGAACAAAACAAAACAAAACAAACAAACAAACAAAAACAAAACCCCTTAACTTTTAAAAGAGAAAGGTCATTTGTGACTTCTTTTCAAATAGTGCTACTGACTACTCAGTACAACAGGTACTGTTCTAGATCTTGAAAATTCTGCAGCATAAATTGTCAAAAATTCCTGACAACATGAAACTTCATGTGCTCAGGATTATAGAATTATGAATGACATTAGCTTACTTCTTTTGCTTTCAATATTCCCTGAATGTCCATGTATTAAAGGCTGGGAAGTAATGGAGTCTTGAGGAGGGGCTTCCAAGTTAGACATCTTCATCCTTCAGGATTAATCCTACCATGTTCCTCAGCCACTCTTTGCTCCCTGGCTTGTGATGTAAGTGGTTTTGCAGTGTCACACACTTTCATCAGATGCACAGAACTACAGATCCAGTAGATCACAGACTGCAAATGTTAAAAGCAGAAGCCAAAACAAACCTTGTTCTTTATGTTAATTAGCTCAGATATTTTGTTATACTGATAGGCTATAATGATAGAAAACAACTTGTTTCTAAATTTTCCAAAATCTAGATATATTATTATGTAACAGCAAAGCCATTAGTTTGCAATATACAACAATGGTAAAAGTTTTTAATGAAATGTGAATAAATACTATGTTTTTTAGAAACAACAAAAATCTAAATATGCTTAATTTCTGATCTGCATAGATTTGCCATTATAAAGTTTTCACATAGAATGTGTTTCCTAAATATGACTAATTGACTGGAAGTAGTTTTGTCTAATTTGCTTTTAAATTCCTCTGTTCTGTGGAACCTACTTAAAATACTTCCAGAGTTAGTTGGGATATACATGAAACATGAAATGAGTGATACAAAGTAGAACACATGAGACACCTGACTACCCTAAGGATGAAGACCCCATGATGCTCCAACTACACGGTCTGGGAAACTTCTCATTCATGTACAATTGGACCAAACATATTTTAATTCCTTTGAGTTTCATATGTAATTCTTGAAGCAAGTAGGAACAACATGGGAATTAACACAAGATTTTTTTTGGAAATAGTTAAAGAATTTATATGTTCCAATTTATATACATTCTTACTCTGATTTAGAGAATTTCTGAAAATGTGATCCATCCAAAAGTTCATAAAAAAAACCTAAAAGAAACCAACTATTTAGAAAATAAGTTAAATAGATTTTTCTGCTTAAGAAATAAGATTATGACAGTGAATTTGGGACACTGTATAAGCATTCCAGACCACTTATCTATTCCCATCTTAGTTATAAGCAGAATGGGGATGATGTAAGTAATGCATGTCAGTTTGGCTGAGTTTGGCCCCAGCTTCACACATCCAATTGAAATTTTCACAAACCCTTTCCATCAGAACCATCCTAATATTACCCACACCTGCTCTAACCCTGTCCAGCAATGTTTTCTCTTAAGTTACCTGTTACTATAAACAAAGCAAACAAACAAACAAAACTGCCCCAAGTGTCTTCTCCAATTTTGGAGCTTTAATTGTAATGTTTCCTCTTCTATACTAAAATTTTTACTCAGCCTTTCCCCTCCCCGCCCCCTTCATCATCCAATGAACCCTGTAAACTGCCTTGGAGCATCTCTCCCTGCTTCAACATCTTCAAGCCAGACTAGCCAAAATGATTCTTTTCCAGAATACAAATCTTACTTGCTTAGATAGCAATACCTTCCCTCAATAATTTTTGATATCCTCTAAATGTCTTAATTCTTATTACCTTACCTCTCGTGGTCTTATCAGTCTTATATTTCACAATACAATGCTCATTCTCCTTCTGTACCTTTCCTTACCAATATTGTAAACTACCATGTGAAGAAACCACAATCCTTCTGAGGGACCCTAAACATGTGCTCCTTTCATTTCTGGGCTTTGACAAGTTCTGGTCTGTCTTTTACACGTGCTTCCCATGAGATGATCTGTGCCTTTCATCTGCTGACTATTCTTAGGCCTTTGGTTAAGAAATGAAGTATTTATTCTAGAATTATTTTTGCCATTAGATGTAGTTATATTTCTCTTCTACGTAGAGAACATCCACCCTTAATGGTCATTGTTTTGGTCATTCCATGATGGACGAACTATCAACATTCCTCACAATACAGTTACTTTCAAGCAACAGAAAGAATTTATGTACTATTTATTGAAATTAATGAATCAACTAGTAAATACACAAATAAACATAGAAAAATCGTTTGAGGCATTTGGAGAAGCACATAGAAGCCTAAGTAGATAGAAAATTGATGTTTTAGGAAAAAAGGAGATGGTTGACTTGACTGAAGATTGATGGCAATCTTGTCTAGAATAATTTCCAGAGAACAATTCAAGCCCTATGGAAAAGCTATCAAGTACAAAGAAAAAGAGAGAGATTTATTCAAAGTATTTTGTAGTAGAGTTACAAAAATATGAAGAAATCAAAGACAGTTTACTGGCGGGTTTAGAGGATCAGGGCCAGTTGAGAGTTAGGAAAGAGAAGATCTAAAGGTCTAGACTTTCCTAATTTTACAATTTTTTATAGTTTAAATTTTATATTGTAATCTGGAAACTATGCAAGTACCCATATATAAATACATTCAATGATTCATGTAAAAAGAAAATTAAAGAAATTAGAAATTTATAAAGCAAGTTAAATGTTGATCATTTTGAATGGAAGTTTTCAACAAAAGAATAAGGGTTAAATATCACTAAAGCATGATGATCATTAGATAAAATTCGATTTTCTCTAATGAAAATGGCTAAAAGTTTTGGGAAATGAGTACAAAAAGTGAAAGTGGTAAGCTATTAAAGGTATCAGTCTACTCTGCAACATGGATTAATAAACTTTCACAAATTATATTTTCAAGATAATATTTTGAACAATTCTGAACTTTACACCATAGAATGAAAATGAATAACTAAAAAATGATAAGCATAAAAGTAAATATATTCAGGCATTATCTCTCTGCTTCCATTTGTTAACCTTCATTAATTGACATTTAAAATTTAATTTTTAAAAAAGTTTAAAAGTTTTTTGCATTTCTACTTTTATCTTGAATATTAATATAGTGAGTTTATACATTCAATTACAGGCACTAGAACCTAATAACCTTTTCTTAAATCCAACTTTGCATTTCTGAGTGTATTTAGTTTACTTTTAAAGTGTGATTATTATTATAATTTTTCTAATTGTAAAGTGAATATATTTATACAATAAAAACCTTGTATCATAGAATAACAAACAGAGATAAAGTCCTAAAGCACTGGGACACCAGTATACAAATTGAACTCCTATTCCTTTCATAATTGATACTCAGACCTGACATTTAGCAAAAAAGTTGCAGCAAGGATACCATGGTCATTCTTGAATGAGGATCATTCTAAATGATAGGTATACATTCTGCCTTTCCAATACTAAATTGTGATGTTTAGACATTTTACACATTTTCATTATTACTACAGCTTGTATACAATTTCAAGACAAGTTTATCTCCTATTTCTGTTTCATGGAGATTGTGTTAAAAAGTACAGATAAAATTTAGACAACATTAATGCCACATGCTGTTTACATTAATTGCATTTAAAACATCTCAAAGGAAAATGGCACGACATGAGTCTGTCCCAGGTTCAGAGATCCTTACCTTTTAATGCTGGAAACAAAGCAGAGGCAAGCATAGTAAAATTGGTTAAGCTATGTCTCAGAGGACATTCAAGTTGAATCGAAGTCTGAACAGACTGAGTGAACTTCACAAACATCTGCCTGTTCCTTCAAACACACATCCAGTTATCAACTATGAGCAGAATGTAAGTCACTGTCCTAGGTAATGAAGAGATGTTATCATTAACCTGGAGTCAACCTAAATGGATTCCCTTTTGGTATCATTGGGCAACGAGCTCTTGATGGTAGATTTCTGTCTTTATCTCCACATCTAGAACAGGGTCAGATAGTTAGAGCTCTCAACTGATGAATTTTGAGTATATTTTTCCTAGAGATCAGTCTTAAGGTTGATACCCTTTATTACTAATAATTAAAGGTGCTTTAGAAAGAGCTAAAGCTTTCTCTGAGTGCCTTAGATACTATTTCATTTAATCCTCCTATAATTTTGAAGTAGTACTCTATCAGATGGCTGGCATTAACTTTATTTTAAAGATGAGGAGGTCTATGACCAGTTTAATGTCACATAACAAGTGGCACCAGAGCAGAGGTTGACATGTCTGTCAAAATTGAATGCTCACATTCCTCCTTATGCTTTCATGATCTCTCTCTTTCTCTCCTTCCCTCTCCCCACTTGTCTCTCCCTCTACCTTACCCCTCTCACTCTCCCTTCCCCTCACTTCTGGCTGGAGTGAATAAATATCAAAAGAAATTAAGACTATGTGTTCTGAAACCAATCTTCACAGATTTAGATTTAAACACTAGCAAACCAAATCCTAGCTGCATAACACATCAACCAACCACTTCACTTTCTAAGCCTCAGTTTTTCCTATAAGCAGAATGAAGACGTGGTCTCTATTCCAGGTTACTCTGAAGTCTAATACTGAAATTCAAATGAAAGTACTCGTTATATGATAAATGCTCATCAACAGAGACAGTACGGTAACACATGCTCATGTTCTTGTTTCAATATACTTTATATTTAACAATTTACAAATAATATATATACATAAACATATTTACCTAGACATACATATGAATGCAAACATATATAATATGCATTCATGCTGTTTATTCTTATGTTAAAGTAGGACAAGCAATAAGAAATTTTATTAAGGTAAGCAAGTAAACCATGTTGTAGAGTGAAACTGTTAACCCATCTCATAGAAAATAGAGGCATTGACTCAAGGTACATAAGTAGCAAGTCCAGTAGAACATATATGATACTCTACACATTGCATTATTTTTGAAGGAAATGAAGACATTTATATTGCATGTGTAAAAGCTTCCTAATTAAAATACCAGAAATCATCTAGAAGGAGAGTGGGCACTGTCTCCCCAGCCTAAGGGTTCATTACCCTGTTACAGAACATGACAATGCAATTGTGGAATAGGGGTTAATCAATTCATTTATTACCTTCTAATTATATGTCTTTGGAAGTACAAGATCACATTAAAAAAAAATCATTTTGTATGTCCTTTTACTCATTTCCTGTTGCTAGCCTTGAAGTCAAAGCAGGGACATTCAACCTTAAGTCAAGTGCACTATTGAGGAGAATGGATGAGGGGCAGTCCATGGGCTGGCCTGTCTTCACTCCTGCAAATTACATTCTTGACAAGAGGACTGCTACAGAGTGCGGACTCCCTGTTAGGTCAATGATTTGGAAATGGAAGTTGCATGGTGATTCTACAGGCAGTCTCTGATCAATGGCAAAATCGTCCTCAAAGACACAGATGTGACAAGAGCTAGGAGCAATATGGGCTACTCTCTGACTAACTGTGAGCATTTATATCATAAGCTTATAGGCTCCATTTGGAAAGTCAACTTAGCAGCCAGATGAGGGAGGCTACATGTGCTGATTTACCAGTTAGCAACACACATAATTTAAAAGCTAATTGTTAATATTTTGTGCAGCTTTTTGGAAAAAATTATGTTGTTTTTCTCTAGAACCTAAAGTTGTGTATTTTGTTAAACAAAAATCTGTGTTGTAGCAAGTTTGATTACATGGGCTCAAGAATCATATACATAAAGTGGTTCAAGTGGTACTGCTGGAAAGATGAATGGTGACACAGAACATCACTCCTCAGGTTTGGTCTGAAAGACTAGCAAGAGTTTGGACTCCATATCTAAAGTATTTTGGATATTTACATGAAGTGGAAATTTATGAATTTTGTCATGTGATGCAGATTTACATGATGTCTTGACCCTTGTTGTCAGTGATAGAGCATTTGCATTGCTAGCCTTCCAAAACTTAGCTGTCTCTTGTCTTCGATGGTTTTTATTTCCTCGAGAAAAACATGGCAGAGAACTTCTGATGTTCCTTTTGTTTCTAGCTGCTCCAGATGACTCCTGCTGATTCCAAGGAGCTTGGCTGTTTCTGCTGGATCATAACACCACAGCTGATTTGTTTTTGGTATCCTGACACTACTGACCTGGACTGCTGGTATCCCAACAGCAGAGATTGGATTTGTCTCAAAGAACTACTTCTAAACAGGTCCACATCCCCTTGTTCTATTTACAGTCTTTTCTCCCCTACATTTTGGATGGTGGGCTACCAGGGAGGTGGCAAAGAATATGAGAACCCTTACTAAAGTAGTTTTTTTAAAAATCTAAGCCCACAGTTACATGTGTAGGACTCGCCCGCCCCACAAATGGTAAGAGTAGAGCCAATATTTGCCAGAAGCCACTGTATGTCCATAGAAAAACATTGCTTTCAAAAATTACATGGGGTTGGCAAGATATCTCACTAGTAAAGTTGCTTGTTAACAAATACGACAGACTTTAATTCTTGGGAACCACATGATGGAAATTGGGCACTGAGTCCTGTAAGTTGTACTCTGATCTCCAAAAGCAGACATACATCCACACATATAAACACTTACATGTGGAGGTTTATCATTTCTCCGTCAGGAGGTTGTTTGGTAAAAGATTTATCTGTGCTGTTTCTGACTATAGTGATAAGTTTAGAAGTTCATTTAAAGATGTTATTACCTTCTTACGTTTGCATGTCAAGTTGAAGATTTCCTTGGCATGAAACTTTTCATAGATTGAAATTAACATCTTTACATTTGACTGTCAGGGGTAGGCTGTTATCTGACGCTCTGTTAACTGGGCTACCAGAGTTGTAAGCCTGTCCCTTCAGCCTAGAGAGTTCATTAGGCTGTCTATGAGGTGAAAAAGAGGAGCAGGAAGCCTGTGAGAGTTATTCATTGCCTTATGACTCAATTCTAATCACTTTAGTGGTGTGACTGACAGAGAAATGCAAGCTACTCTGATTGAGGGTATTGATTTCCCAACCCCTTTAGGGGCACACTGGAGAGACACAATCAGAGGCTTTGGCTTTCAAAAAGAAACCTCTTCATCTGCCTTAATCACCTGATCGATAATCAACATCAAGACTGGGGAATCTTCAACAAAGCCTCTTCCAGGGTCTTTATTTTCTTTCTTCCATTGGATTACAGATCTGCTGAGTCAAGGTGATCTTAACAGATCTGAAAGAGAACACTAAGCAAGAGCAAGAGCAGCCTTATACACAGGTGTTTGATCTAGAAGTAAACAAGTCAAGTAACAAGAGCAAAGAAAAACAACTTTGACTGTCTTCCTCTTCCTCCTCTCCACCCACATCCTTCATGGACCATTGGCTGGCAAACTATGCCCTGCATACATGGCTGGAGACTTACACCCAGCAAGTGAACTGTTTCCTCTGACACAGTCAACTGGAACAAGGAGTGTGGGTGGGGGAGCGGGAAATATTCTCGCACAGTGAGATTGCTCATGTGATTCCTATTTACAGTGGAAGCTACTGGCAAGTTAAGTCTGTGTCACTGCAGCTGAGAACAGGAGAATGATGAAGACTGCTCCACTGGCCTGAAATTTGAGTGTTTCTGAAAACAAACACAAATTCAAAACCCAACTCAACCCAAAACAAAACAAAACAAAACAAACAAACAAACAAAAAACATTTGGAGTTTTTAAATGTTTGAAAGCAAGGATTCTACTCTGCCATAAATGTTTCGTAGAGGATGTTCCACTTGATTTCTTCAAAGTATTTTTAATTTACCATATCTCTTAGAAGCTCCGGCATTTTAAATTAAAAATTTAAAAATAGATGTTTCTGTACCTTGCACTTGGTTGGCTACAATAAAATGATTAAAGTTGGTTTGTAACTGTTGGTTGTTTCCCTCCAAAATAGTCAGTGTCACCTTCCTTAGAAGTTTGCTTCTGAAATTTTAGGGGAATTGTTCACCCTACAGTTCCATAGATTTCATTGTGGCAAGTGGTTAATTTGCGAATCTACTTAACATATTTTTTATTCAGATCTAAGAATTCTCTCCTGAATGGGAAACAGTAACACTTATCAAATACCATCTACATTGCCAAAGTGTGAAATGTTTCCAATTAAAATTTCATTCATGTTTAGCCAATTTTTCAATTGAATTAAAAAAAAAAGCATAAAACATGCATAATCTAATGCGTCCTCTGTGACGAGTGAGGCTTTATATTTGCTGAATTCAGAAGAGCCTCGTCCAATATAATCACTGCATTCATTCCAATTCCCGGAGCAAAGTTGGACAGACTCCTTCTATGTTATATGATGTCAAGAAGCACAGTGCCTCAGCTCTAATACCTCCAGTGAAAGAGGCAGCGATTTCCCACAGCAGTGCCTTGATTTAAATTACAGAGTACATTTATTATGCTTCTGTTCCTCAGACTGTGAAATGCCATAGTACAGTAGCTTTGTTCTGACCCCTTCTCCAAAGCCCTGCCTCAAAGTGTGACTAATCTAGTGCCGGATGACAGCTAACTTCAACATCAGACAACACGAAAATTGAAGACACTTTTTATCCTCTTGCCAATCTGCGAGCGTCTGAATAAGCCTCGTCAACTTCATTACAAACTCATCATCTCTTGTGTAGATAATGATAGCCTAGGCTGGTGGAGAACTCGGCTTCTTGTTGTTTTTACTGACTTTCTCTGCCTCCAGGCCAAGCATCTGTGGGGATAATGAATGGAGTAATTCTTTTGGTACCAAACAAAAGGCTCTTGGGGTGGGGAAAGGCCCATGGCGTCAGTCTAGGCTCAGCCCTCCCAAACGAAAATTCTTTGTTATGAATTGGTTCTCAGAAAATCGCTTCCTCGTAACCAGAGAAGTGAAGGACACAGAGTAACTTTGTACTGAGGCAGGGAGGTTAAAGGCAGTGACCATGTGAAAGAATTTCAGAGGGATTCGATTCTTCTCTTATTTATTTATATTTTGCCTTGGCTAAAGCCTGTTTTTCCCCTAACTAGAATGACTGCATAGGACCAGCTATATGGTTCAGAGTACTTGCAGCCTTCTCTTTCTAAAGGCGTTCTGAATTATGGAGCTACCTGTGGCATAAATCAGGAGAATAAGGAGGCTACAAGGCTGTGGTGTAGGGAGTATACACCATCTGGGAGCTTCTTCTCAACAGGGCTTCATCTATAATTGCCCTTGACTACTAATAGATAGAACGTACATTTCTATAGTCTTGGCAAGTAGGGCACAAAGTTACAGACCCTAAACATGCAAATTTCAAACCACTGAATGTATGTTTTATATGATTTTATAATTTATATTACTTAGAAATCTAATTGATAAATATGCCAAGTTATTCTAGTAGCTTGATATCCCTTATACATATTTCTCAGTACATTTTTATTTTATAATTTAGATTATTTAGAAAACTTGATACATATGTCAGATTAATCCAGGAGCTTGATATCATTTATGCATATCCCTCAGAGCCATTTGGTCACTTAGCAGATTCTACTATTTGGAATATTAATCAATAGCACATTTAGTAAAATGGCTCTGTTAGTTACTTGAGTTGAATGTGATAAATACAACAACCACTACGCCCCCCCCCCCTTTATTTTTGCTTGGGGGAAAATAAAGCTGGTGTAACACTCCCACAGTAAAACCTACTCCTTCCACACTGTATCATGTACTTTGAAGTGATAAAGCCATTACATTATGTGGTACCTTTAGTGTTTATTGCCTGGAAAAATCCTAAGTGCTGTCGCCTGCTAATTTTGCCAGCTTCTCTGTATGTACCTAAGTAGAATGTGTGCATTGCCAGATGACCTGTTCATTTTGTTTATTTTAGATTGACTCTTCCTGTCATTTCCATGTGGACAGTAAGGAACAAAAGAATAAATAAAATATAGAATCTTTGAGTCGATTTTCAGTGTCATGAGCAATTTCAGTAATAACTGTTAAGTTCATAAAATGAAGGAAACACCACGATACTGGAAGAAAAATAGCTGCAAATCTTTAGCTAAGAGGCAACTATTTTCTTCTTCTCCATCTTCTTTATCTTGTTGTTAATATTATTATTACTATTATTATTTGATAAATGAAATCCTTGGGTATTCAATTCTCATAATTAAATAGCCCGTGCTGTACTTTACATGGAGAAACACTGATATTTTCTGAACAGAACAGATTAATGTAATGTTTTGTTACCTTTGACCTTGTATCCTTGAGTCTCTTGATTCTATGTCACCAAACGTAGCACTGTAATAGAGTTGAGGTCCAGCTAATAGTGTGTGCCATTCTGACTGTCATGCTCCATCATTGTAACTTACTGCATGAGGTCCCCAAAGTAGCCTTGTGTGCACATGTACGGATGCACGCACATGAGCACTTCACCCGCCCACACAAAATTCCCGCTGACAAAATAAAAGAGAAAACAGAGATGCTTTTAAATACAGATTCTCCATTCAACCATAAAAAATAAATCAACTTGTTCGTGGGTTAATTTTTAAGCAGTTATGATTCAAAGCATATTCAAATTCGGAGCTTTTATGAAGCTTCTCGGGAAAATGAAGTAATAATTGATGCAGACCCTTGTATTACTTTGCACTGGGCCATTGCGCTAAAATGTCACCAATCCACATTCTGTGAAGTGCTCTGTTGAACATGTTTCCCCGCACTGAGAGGTTTATGAAAATATATATTGTTATTTACTAACAAAATATTCTTTTATTATCTAGTCATTTCCTTATTAACTTATAAATATATATTAACTTATTAAATATATAGGAACATTATGTGCTTGCATGCGTATATGTGTGTGTGTGTGTGTGTGTGGTGTCTGTGAAAATGTTCTTCTTCCAATAACAGGAAAACTGTATGACTGCAAAGTGCAGGACCATAGACCAGAAGTTGTTATGCAATCCTTTAAGCTGTGAGAATCCTTAGGAATGCCACAGGTTTCTCACAAGTCCACATAAAGAAAGGAAAAGATGTATCTGTTTCTATGTTAAAGGTATGCTAAGAAGTAACCCTTTCAGTTGTAGATCACAAATGCATTCTGAGGTTTCAAGTTCCCATTTTGTCTACTCACTGCTCCCTCCCACTCCTTCCCCCCTTCCTCCCACCCCTCCTCAATCCCATCCCTTCTGCCTCCTGCTTTGCCTTCTCCACCATCATGTTAGGGACTTGTGCTCTAGACTTCAGCAGCCATTTTCTCTTATCTGGACATGATCATTTCTTTTCCTAAACCAACTTTGAAAAATTCTAGTTCTAAATATTATTTCAAATGAGTGACCTGTAACTGCCCAACATTCATTTTTTTCCTAAGAAGAAATGTTTAAAAACTTGAAAAAGATGTTGACACTAGTTCTAGCTGACACTATGAAAAATATTACAGATCCTTCATTTTTATAAAGAAAAATCAGAACATTTGCAACCCTTATTTCCTGTGCATAATTACATGCATAAACAAAATTGAAGAAAAAGTCTTTTTATTAACTAGATTATCAAATCAAAACTTAGCTAGACATAACCATAGTCATGGACAAATATTGAGTGTACACAGATTTAGACTTAATGTTAGCCATTGAAATGTATTGTATGTGTCAGCATTTACTTTACATTTCCTGAAATTAAGAATAAACTTAAGCTTTACATATTTGTACCTGGAATTTTGTTGATTCAAGTATCAAGTCAGAGGCATAAAATTTATCTGCACCAATTGAATGTTAGTTGTACGATTTCCCTTTAAAACATAGTCATGAGAATGTCCTCTAAGTGGATGCTGAAGGAGAAATAAACAGACTTTATTTGAATGTAGCTTACAAAGGTACAGCTGAGGCCATCCCCAAGATCAGTGAGTATATAAACAGGATACTAGCTCCCAAGTGCAATTAGAAACTCAGATTGAAAATGTCTAATTCTACAATTAAAGCAAAGGTTTAAAAGGGGAAACAGCACATTTCCAATTAAATCAACTAGGTACAAGTTAGTTAGTTACTACCATGTTCCATTTCTGAAACAGTAGCTTTCGTTGGCACGCTGTAGTAAGTAAATATTTACCCAGAGAAATGCAATTTCCCTTTCCCTTATTTAGAAACTGCGTGAGCTAGTCTCTGCTTTCTAATTTTCTTTTTACTATTTAAGGTGGTAGAGGGAATTTCTCATTTTCTTCATTTTGATATTACAATTGCACATTTGAACTTGTGTGTATTTAAAGGAGAAGGACATTTCCCTTCCCTTTTTAATTAGAAACTTTCTACTTCTACTCTGTTTTCCTTAATTAAAAAAGAAAGTCCTAAACCTTGGCATAATATTGATACTTATTTCTGGAGTTATTTTGAATAACATCTACTGATGAGAAGCATGCGCAAAACTTTCATGCCGGGAAATGTGATTACTAATAATTTCATCATGATTGCTATGACTACAATTTACTTATTCTTAATTTATTTTTGTAATGAACTGCTTCAGTAAAATGACAAATGATTCCATTAGTTAAGAAGCTAAAATGTCAATTTACATGCGGTCTTTGGTGACTAATTTGCTGAGCTGAGGTTTTTGTTTTCGTTATGATAATAATATTTGGCTATGCTCTCTGAGCAAAATTTATGAGTTCTTAAATATTAATCTTTTGATTTACTGAAACAAGGTAATTTCCAGTTTAAAAACTCTTAGCAGTTTCTTTTTTAGGGACTTGATTGCCCTGGTTTTCGGCCCAATGTTCTAAAAGGTTGTCATCCAAAAAATAATGCTCACTGTGTTTCCAGTGATCAAAACAGTTCTTTGCCACTAATGACTGTAAATATCAGCTCATTTCAAGCACAGTTTCTTGAAATGAAACAAACAGCAAACGTTGCTCAGCTGTCAGTAAAAGCAAAGGGATTACATCAGCATGGGGTGGGGGATGAGATGTTCTATTCTTCCTTATTCCATAGTCTATATTCAATCAGCCTGGAGCTAATGGAAGCCCTTCAGTGCTGTGAAATAAACAAACACAGTTGGTCAAATAGTGAAAAATCAAATCTTGTACAAAAGGTTGACAATACATAGTTAGTTCCATTACTGACCCCCCCTCCCCTGGGAAGCAGGGCAGCTTCCCAGCCCTTCTCTTACAAACCAGCACCATCTGTAGCCAGTCTCAACCTGATTTGGGAATGTATAAAGTACATGAGGGAAAAAATAGACTCACAATTGGGAGTCAGAGAATCCTATTTCAAGTTTAAATTTTGCCCGTGAAAGACCATTCGGTTTTAGACTTAGCCAACAGCAGGCCTCATCACTCACAATGAGGAATGCACGTAGCAAGGATTACTTCAGATCAGGGAGATTGAAGGTAATTGTTACGTTATAGGGGCATACATCTAGCTGGAGTACAGCTTAAGAGAGCTACAGAGTGGTCCTCTTAGCCAGAGCACTCCTGTGACTCTTCAGATGGTGAGCACTTTTTTTCCCCACGGTGCTTGTTTCAGGGTTATCATGTTTCTGTTGGTACTGTGCATTCCTGAATTCTAAACTCCATATGGATAGCATGGGCACTATGTGAGTGTGTGAGTGTGTTAGTGTGTGAGTGTGTATGTGTGTGTGTATGTGTGTGTGTGCATATGTGCATGCTTGTGTGTGTTCAAATTTAGGCAAGGCTCAGATTTAAAAACAGAATGAAGATAAACCATAAATTATAGGAGCTGACAGTGTTCTTTGCATCAGTTTGGGTCCTAACAAGGAGTGACAATATTGGTAATCTTGAAATCTGCTGTATGATTCTGAGCAGCATCTGGGTACTTGCTGGACAGATCCCTACAATCTTTTCACTTTCAAATACCTCCCTTTGCCAACCCCATCTCTACCTTCACCTAGTATCAAAATGCATCCTTCTGAAACCCAAATCCCTTTGGCTCCAACCACTTTCACACAAAGGGTTGTGAATAACACAAGAAGCCCAAAGGCATGTGTACACATGAATGCACACAGCATTCAGAGGGAGGTGTTACACATAATGCTTCTTGAGAGTTGTTAGAGGCAGAACTGATTATGTTTATTTAAGGGCATCAAAGTTGGCAATGAGAATTGGGTCTGCTTTTCCTCCTACCCACTGCTGTAGTCTAATCCTAAAAAGGAATAAGCAACTCTCAACCCAGAAAGACTCATGCTCCCCAAAGTTACCCATCCCCCTCTGCTTTCTCCACAACACAGAGGAAAATATCTTATTGTCAGTCAAATGCTTTTCTGGCTCTCATCTGTTTTCAAGATTGCCTTCAGTCTTACCATGGGAACTACCTTTCCAATGACTGCCTATCTCAAACCTTGTGATTTGAGTGTGATGTGCACCCCATACATTCCTGTGTTTGAATGCTTGGATGCCAACTGCTGGGGCTCTTGACAAGTGGGTGAAGCTTTATGAGACAGAGCCTTGTTGAAGAAAGTGGTCACTGGAGTCTGGCTTTGGTGGTTTAGAACCTCAACTTTCTGTATATTACCTGCTTCCTCTTTGGCCAGGATGTATGGAGGTGAGGAATCCCACGTACACATGCCCACCTTGTGGAGGCACCTGCTGCCATGCCATTCTCTTATGGAGAGACTATTATCACGTCAAAAGGCTAGGCAGAATAAACCCTTCCTTCCTCCTGTTGCTTCTTACCATTTGGCTAGAGAAATAAGAAAAGTAAGACAGAAATATTGTTCTGTTTTTGCATTTGTACCTTGCTAATGATTTTGTCCTGTGGTTGATGGACTTTGTGTCACGGCATCAATCTACATTATAATTCCTGAAACAATGTACCCGAGTATCTCCCCACATAAATGCAATAGTGTAAATAATGTGAACTTAGCCAAGTAGTTCATACTGCCAAATAAGAATGCATGGCTGCTTTTGCCATTTTATAAAACTGAATTGAGATTCAGAAAGTTTAAGTGATATTTCCAAATTAACCTAAAGTAAGCTTCACTGTTGAAAACGGAGCATAGCTTTGTGTGTAGAAAAGATGGCTCAGGTTCACTAAATCCTTCCCCCTTTCTCTTGGATTCAAAGACTATATTTTCCAGCATCCCTTCCAGAAAGAATTCTCCAGGGAGATGGTTTTTACTGGAAGTGGTGCAGATTGTTATACACAATTAAGATGTGTGTTTTAGTTGTCCAACCTATTAAAACCACCCCTACAAAATCCTCTGGGCTGGGCCAGAGAGATGGCTCAGTGGGAAGAAAGCACTTGCTGTGTAAGCTTGCTTGCTTCCCTAGCTTGAACCCAGGACTCATGGGAAAAGGAGAAAACAAACTTCCTAAAGTTGTCTTCTGACCTTCACACACACACACACACACACACACACACACACACACACACACACAAAATCCTCCAGGCTGGATGTCAATAGTACATTTTGAAAATGGGTCTCTGTCACCTTGGATCCATGTATGATTCCATGGAGTGTCACATAGACATTGCCAACTAACCTCAAACTAACATAATCTCTGTTTCAGGCATGGATATCATTTTCAGTTATAAAATCACAGTTGGATATGGCTATCATTAATACAATAGCCAACTACAAAAACCTCTTCCATTTCTGCTATTCCATATCACCAAATGAACTAGCCAGAAAACTGGCTATTTCCACAGTCACAAAGGAACCTTTCAACGTTCTTGCAGGTGCCTTGTCACACTTTTGATTTAAGGTAATTAAGCTTTTAATTATTTTAGAGTATTATAAAATGAGGGCCATTAATTAGAAAGCCATTAGTTATGACTGTTACTTTAGGTGGCATGATGTGTGCCTATAATCACAATACTTGGGAGGCTGAGGATTTCTCAAAGTTCAAGGCCAGCACAGACTATAGCATCTAGAAATCCTGTTTCAAAGAAAACAAAAGGAGTCAAAGAGCAAGATGGAGGGGGAAACTGATATGGAAGATGGAATGGTCAGGTGAATATCATGGAACTCAGACCTTAATGAACTGCTTTGATGGACCACTGTGTAAAGAGTGGAATTGCTAATTGTCATGTGTGGTCATCACATATGATATATATGTGCTGAATTATTATGTTGTTTTCTATAGCTGTATAGAATAATTATATATAAAACTTACTTTCAGTCCCAACATTGGGGAGACTATGGCAGGTGAATCTCTGTTTGAGTTCAAGGCCAACCTGTTCTACATGTTGAGTTACAAACCAGCCAGGGCTACAAAGTGACACACTATCTCAAACAAACAAACAAACAAACAAACCAACAAATACAATAAACAAAGTAAAAAATTCAAATTATCAAAGGATTAGAAATAATTTTAAAACAACTTAATAAAACATTAAATTTAAAATACCATAAATGTTAAGGATTCTTATGTTAGCTACCATTTTATCCCATATCAGGTATGTTGAGCTGTGTTCCTATTGAAAAATTTAAGCCTCAGGTAAACTACAGACAAGAACAATGTACCATATAATTTTAACTCAAAATTCATGAAAGATTAAATGATTTGTTAAACTTAAAAAAACTATAGACATTTCCCTTGAAAATCTTCAGAAAGGTTTCCCACTGTACTCAGGATTCCATGGTTCTTTGTAACTGGCAGAATTGTGAGTTGAACTAATTCTTGCTAATCCATATGATCAAATTTCCTAAAGAACTGTTATACCAAGAACCTATGTGTGCTGAGAAATATAAAACCTTAATATTTCTTAAAATATTGCCTTCTCTTATAGTAATTAGCAATGACCATGACATATAATGACTTAATTCCTAATTTATCTGGTATGTGTGCGTATATATATATTTCAATATGAAAATATCCAAGTTGAAGGCACAGGTGACTATGGAGTCAACATAAAGAGTTTCCAACCAGGGATTTGGTTGTAGATCCTATGAGCAAGGCCCTGGGTGAGACCCACCATCCTTCCACCCCTAAAAAAGAAGCTTTGAAATCAGACAGCTTTATGTCTATAGCTATAGATATCTTTACCTTTGTGCCTTGCTCTCCATACTTACAAACCATGTGACTTTCAGAGAGGCTCAACTAGCCTTGTTTATCTCCTATGTGAAGTAGGGACATTAATTATACCTCTCTCAAAGGTTGGGCTTGAAGGAAAAAAATGTAAAGAACAGAAAATCAAATGACACATTAAAGTTCAATTAATATTAATTTTCAAGTACTATAATTATTAACTAAAATTTTCAAGCATATTATTTAAATTAATCTTTACATCATAAATCCGCATCATATTAAAGCCATCAAATAAAACAGTGAATTATTATTTTAGCATTTACAGTGTCTTACAAAGAAGACACATTATGAATGAAAATTGTTTCATAGATATTTCCAAAAGATTTGGAGTTTTTATTTCAGATTCCAGGAAGCAGAGATTTAATAGCTAATATTTAAATGACAGGAAAGAAATTTTTCATTTGGGGTCAAAAGCTTTCTCCTTCTGTTAATGTAATGAAGTCGAACGATTGCAGGACTCCATTTCTCTGCTTTTGTCTGGCCCCTGTTGATGATAAAATAAAATACTCTGTTTTGTCTACTGAGAGAACAAGATGAGTTAGGAAAAAATAAATTATATATTCTTTATTTGTGGTTTTTGTTCTTTCTCTCTGTGTATGTGTTCTTTTTCATAATAGAAAAAAATATTTTACATCTATGTCTTCTATTTATCTATATTAAGTCAATTTCCTGTGATTCTTCATGGAAGATCTGAGATAATGAACTCAGAAAAAGAAAATGTTCTACACAGGCTAGTCTGAGACCTCCGGCACATATGTAGCAGGGGACTGCCTTGCCTGGCATCAGTGGGATTCCAATTCTGCAGAGACTTGATACATCAGAGTGGGGGAATATAAGGGATTGCCCTCTCAGGCAAAGGGGAAGAGGAATGGGATGAGGAACTGTGCATAGGGGAACAGGCAGCGGGGGTGGGGAGCATTTGGGATGTAAATAAACAAACAAATAAAGACAGAGAAGGTTCTTTTTTATCTCACAGTTTGGAGGTCCCAGTCCATGAGGAGTAGACAAAAAACTATGGGAGAGACAAACCATTGCCCAAATGATCTGATCAGGTAACAGAGTAGAGGGGAGGGAGCTGGGGAGGCTCATACTCCAACCCAA
The DNA here is from genome assembly GCA_019843815.1 of Montemys delectorum. Classification (NCBI taxonomy): domain Eukaryota; kingdom Metazoa; phylum Chordata; class Mammalia; order Rodentia; family Muridae; genus Montemys; species Montemys delectorum. Next base: position 13,779 of record JADRCD010196392.1, on the reverse strand, counting down.
AGTTATTTGCTGATGAGCTGAAGAACCTCCCATCTGTTCTCAATTTCCAAACTATAGAATTGTATCAGTATCTCTTGTCTGGTTTTCAGACATGCTGTCTGCCTACCTGCTCCTTACTCACTACCAACCCCTCTTACCTCTTGAATGTTATCTGTAACAAATTAAGAGTTACATGGAGGGGATTGTCCAAAGATGATGGAGGCTGACTATTGTATTAGTCAAAAGTCTCTCCTTTACCAAATCATCTCACTGGTACATAAGGGAATTTCATTAAAAAAAATAAGCCTGGGGCTTGAATCTTTGTAGCAAAGCACTTGGTGGGCATGTATAAAGACATAGGCTTACTCCCTAACTCATATCTGTGAAAGAGAAGGAGAAGAGAGGGAGGGAAGGAACCTCTTTTGAGCAACTTTCCATCTAATTGTTTCTCTATAGCTAGCTAAAATCATTCCCCTCTTCTTAAATTAATTCTCTTCCCTGTCAAAATGGTGTACTTTCTCTGTTTGTCTTTCTGTTTCTGAAATCATCATCTTATTAGCTCAAAACAGCCTCTTTCTTGTCCCTCTTCAATGTCTGTACTCAAGCACCTCTAGAATGATTGCAGACTGCCAACCTCACCCCTCCAGCTCCATAGACTTCTCTGTAGTTTGGAGGTCCTTGGCTGTAGCCTAAGCTAATACAGAGTTCTTTGACTCCACTCACTTTCCTGCCCTCCAACACTGAATTCATTATTCTTTCACCATAGTTCTTTTGCGAAAGTGCAGATAAGGCCCTGGTAACCTTCTTCAAACCCTAGGATGATTTATTATAAAAATCAATATATTTTGTATTCTCAATATATTTTCTTGAGTTCTAACAAATCCATCCAAAATGTTAAGCAGACTTGGGCTTTCTTGGTACAAAGGTTGAGACCAAGCTGGAAAGCAACAAGTGCTCGCAGAAAACTGCTTTTGCTGGCTGTTTTTCCTAGCCTGGGCACTAGGCTAGGAAATTCCCTAGGGACTGGGGGAGGCATTTCTTTGAAGAACCGAAGTATCCTGCCCAACTTTGAACACTAGAAGACTTTTGCCCTGCAAAGGCTTTAATTTCTGAGGGACTAGTGAAATAGATCCTGCCTTAAAGGACCTGACAATAGGATAAATGGGCAGAAGCTTGATTTTGGGTGTGGTTCTTCAGAAGCAAAAAGGAAACCTTAGGTGGAGAGATTCTGTGTAGCCAGAAGAGACACTGCAAAAACTGAAAGCTTGAAGCTGCTTGCTGAAGGCATTCCTTAAACCAAGTCTTTCAGTGGGGATGGACTAGGGCAAGCATCACAGTGTCTACAGCAGCATGCAAAGTGACCTGAGAAAGAGAACCCTGTCTGTCACTGTAACCTCTTAGAGGAATGTAACCTTGCTCAGATTCCCTCTTACTCTCAATTAACTGTCAAGCATAATTAAGTGTAAAGGTCTATTGCTAGGAAGAACAAGGCCACTCCTGTCTCACTCCCTCTCAGCATCACTGATGGAAGTAATAAAAGGCAAAAGCAGCAGGAGTGAAAGCCCAGCCTTAAGGTGTCTGGCAATTCAGAAAACATTACAATGTTATCAATGCACAATATACATGCTGCTGTTTGAGTTCCTGCTCCTGGACAAAGGTGAACATTGATTTTGATTTTTTTTTTTAAATTCAGAATTGTTTAGGGAAGGTAAACCTGTGACAGAAAATGAGGCATCCTGAAGCCAGGCAGACAGATTGAGCAATAAATATTTGAGCATCATGGTTAGGTGACTTTGTAATATTTGTGTTGAGTAAGTTCATATTAATTATCTATTTGCAACTTCAGCTTTTGTACTACATTATAAATTATGAAAGTTCCAAAGTGTGTTTTATTTGTGGGTGTATACTATTTATGAATATATGAATTGAGTGAAAGAACTTAGTTTATACACTTTTATTAGGCATCTCAAACTTCTATAATTTATTATTGTATATTAGAATATACATTTTCTTTTACTTTCCATAGAAACACTGTTGGTTATTTGAAAGAGAACTTATTTTTTAATGCACATATAATTATACTGTAAGTTATCCATATGTGAGTGAGATTTACTGTATTGTAAATCATTTGAGTGTATATCTTTGTTCCATGTACAGAAGGATGTTACATGCCTGTGTAGCATGTTTGTGAAGAGGAAAAATATAATGCATATATTGTGTGAACATGTGTTTCAGAATAGATTCATGAAATAAGAAAGTTTTTAACAACTTGGTCACATTTAACAAAAATAAATATTAAAATGCTGAAAGTAATAAACTAATTGTTACTTTGTCTGGTATCAATCATACAAAGTAACTGAGACAGAGAAGAATTCAATACATTCCTAATCATATATAACTGACGTCTCACACACATGATGCTTTCCAATTTGGACAATGAAGACACATATATTGTGATGATCCATATTTTGTATGCTTTTGGGCCCTTGATGACTTACACTGCATAATTCCCTTCACTGACTTAATAACCAGCAAATAATGCTAAGTTGAAATCAGTTTCAAATGCATACGTACTAAACTATGCTCATTCATCTTTTTTTTAACCTGGTTCACAAAAATTCAGTGAGCCTAAAGGACAATGAAGCAAATGATGAAAATGGGGGGAAAAAGGCAGCATGGAAGCACATCCAGGGAGTGACTTGTGGATGAGCAGGTGACCACCTCCAGGGAGTGACTGACTGGTGGATGAGCAGGTGACCAACTCTAGGGAGTGACTGACTGGTGGATGAGCAGGTGACCCCCTCCAGGGAGTGACTTGTGGATGAGCAGGTGACCCCCTCCAGGGAGTGACTTGTGGATGAGTAGGTGACCACTTCTAGGGAGTGACTTGTGGATGAGCAGGTGACCACCTCTAGGGAGTGACTGACTGGTAGTTGAGCTGGTGACCACCTCCAGGGAGTGACTGACTTGTGGATGAGCAGGTGATCTCCTCTAGGGAGTGACTGACTGGTGGTTGAGCAGGTGACCACCTCTAGGGAGTGACTTGTGGATGAGCAGGTGACCACCTCTAGGGAGTGACTGACTGGTGGATGAGCAGGTGACCACCTATAGGGAGTGACTGACTGGCAGTTGATCAGGTGACCACCTCTAGGGAGTGACTAACTGGTGGTTGAGCAGGTGACCACCTCCAGGGAGTGACTGACTGGTG
>JADRCD010196392.1:0-10582 GCA_019843815.1 Montemys delectorum | reverse complement strand
ACTGACTGGTGGTTGAGCAGGTGACCACCTCCAGGGAGTGACTGACTTGTGGATGAGCAGGTGACCACCTCTAGGGAGTGAATGACTTGTGGATGAGCAGGTGACTACCTCTAGGGAGTGACTGGCAGTTGAGCAGGTGACCCCCTCCAGGGAGTGACTGACTGGTGGTTGAACAGGTGATCCTGTGGAGAATGGGAAGATGCCTCACTCCAGAACATGCCCTTACATAAACCAACAGAGGCAAGAGTTAAGAGAGAGGAAACCTCACGAAGTTTCTGATTATAAATATCTATGTATACAAAAGATAAGAAAAGCCCTACACAGAGGAAAAACATCTCTGCAGACACCAGAGAGGGCACTAGAAAGGACCCACCAGAGCTCAAGTTACAGCCAGTTGTAAGCCATCCAAGACTGATGCTAGGAATCCAACTCTGGTTCTAAGCAAGAGCAGCTAATATTCTTAACCACTTTTATCCTTGCTGAATCTGTGACTGCCTTCCTGTTTCCTTTTCTGCTTCTTCTCTTCAATTTTCCCTTTCTCTCTCTCCCACCTGTTTCTGTCTCTTTCCTCATTTCTCCCGTGCTGTCTTGTTTCTTGTTTATCTTTCTCCCATTCCTCTAACTCCTTGTTTTCTTTCTATGTTTAAGGTTCCCATGAAATGTTTTAAAATGGATATTGGAATCATTAAACTGCTTTCATTGGAGGACACTGTTAGGATAGAGGCAATTTAAGCCAATGTGGAGGGTCAAAGGAGTAAGTATGCCCTCTACAGAAACAATGAAAGGGCAGAGAAGTAGACTGGGGGCATAGTTTCGGAGTTATTTAGAGGTTGATTCAAGTAGATTTCATGATAGATTTCAAATAAGAAACTTAGTTGATGAGGAGCACATGATCTTCAGTCTGGGAGAGTAGAAAAACAAATATTTAAATATTAGTAGCGAGTGAAAAATTTGGCACGTCTGGGTTGAATTCATCTGAGTATAAGGATGTAAGTCACCTTCTGTTAAGGGAAGGAAAGGTTCCATATAGTAGAGGTTAGGGATATCTCTGTATGCAATGGAGAAGGGTATATGGAGAGATCTCTAGTAGATCTCAACTCTATACAAAGAGCTTCAGGCATCTAAGGAACACTGAGGGTAGAAGAAGTAGTTTTCCCCATGGAAGAACACACCAATTGATTATCCAAGTGATTAGACCTGAAATCACACATATCAGTAATATATACACTGAGTAGGGCATGCTTATGTGTTTAGGAATATATACAAAAACTAATGAAAAAAGATGCTATGGAAAGTGAGTAAGGAGAGGTATATGAGAAATTTGGAGAAAGAAGAGGTAAGGAGAGAACAATGTATAATAACATTTAAAAATAAGAAATAATTTTAAAAAGACTTTATATTATATAGAAAATTAAATAATTGTTAAAGTGTCACTTTGACAAACAATCAACAACAACTACAAACAGGAAATGAAGCTACATCTAAACTAAGCAGACACTAAACATTTCTTTCTTAGTCTTTTAGAACCCCAAGTTCAGTCAACAAATCAAGATAGGATGTTGTTTTATTCTCAAGCCCCTTGAATTATAGTTTGTATAGTGTTCTCTGAATATAAAATAAACTAGAAATTTATGTTACATTTTAATTTCCTGAGTATACTATCACGCAATGTTCATGGTCTCCTTGGCTTTTTCTATTAACTAACATTTTCCAGTCTTACTGGATTTTAAAGTAGAGAAGAGAGCTCTTTACTTTTCTCTCAACTACTGTTTTAAAGTTCTTCACCCCTGGTAAATGAGCTCTAGCCTTTGAGTCATTTTATAAGAGGCAATCAGGAGCTTTAAAGGAACAAAAACCCAAAATATTTTATTAAATTAATTTTAAAAGAAATATTTGAACATGAAAATCTGCATAATATAAATATTTTATATGGAAAATAGTAATAAAAATTAATATTTAGTTATGTTATTCATATGTAGAGAAAATGGATAGCTAATTTAGAAACTCTGGTCTACCTCCTAGAATATTTCAAATGCATATATGAGACTATTTTGCTAAACTGTATTTTACAGTCTTCTTGCATTAACTCTATTTTACTGGTTTTAAACTGTACTAATGATTTTATTTCTTGCATATTTCCTTACAAGCATATATACCGCAGAGATATAATACACAAACAAATTAGTGCAAAATTCATATAACTACTACAACTAAATTGGAAAGAGCCCAGTGTTATAAGTATTAAATCTTCCAAATGAAATGTGAGACTCAGCTATTCATTTAAGTGCACACTGTAGCATTCAAATGGGCCAGGAGAATTCCCACAACTTCAAGGAAATGGATCATCTTTAAGAGAAGCTACATCCTTTTGGCTTGGTTCTAAGCACACAATTTAGACATGTGACAGATGCACCAGAAGCTTGTAGAATGTATTGAGATTCTCAAAAATTCATCACTCTCACAAAATCAAATCTCTTTGTGGAAGCTCATGAGAATCAAATCATTCCTAAAATGGCTAAATTTTGGGCTACTTAGTATACCTCTTTTTTCTGCGATACTAACCAAAAGTGACCTGAGGAAGAAAAAAATTTATTTGGCTCTTATGGTACAGTCTCTGGAGACAGGAACTGAAGCAGAAACAAGGACAATGGAGGAATATTGGTAGCCTGTTTGCTTTATGTCTGCTTTCTATGGCCAGCTCAGCTACCTTTATTATACAGTCCAGACTCATCTGGTTAGGAATGGAAATGCCACCATAAGCTGAGTCCTATAACAATTGTCCATGAAGAAAATACCTCACAGACATAACAATAGACCACTCTGATCTGAACAACTCTTCAGGTGCAAACCCTTTCCGTGGTAACTCTAGGTGTGTGTTAATTTTCGTAAGGTCATTATGACAACTTCACATTGTAGATTACTTTGTTTTGTTTTGTTTTGTAAGTATGTATGCATAAAGTTTTTGCACAGGTTCAAGAATAGTTACAAACAACATGCTATCTCAAACATCAAAACTCTTGCCATTCTTGTAAGAAAAGTTCAATTGTGGAGTTAAATCAGCCCTGAGCAAAGTCATGAAATGCAGTTGACTCTGAAGTGAATTCTTAGGAACTTCTGAATATCTCTTCCTTGAGGAATATCTAGAACGTCCTGAATATTGATCTCCATTGTCTTTGGTATTGTTTCAAGGAAGAATTCATGCAATTGACCAAATTTCATAGTACATATTGATAGTTATGTTTGCTAAGCACAACTGATATTACCAATTCAGGGATAACCTAAGCTGGGTATGGGCAGGAGCTTAGAGCAACTTCTAAGTGTTAGTTTTCACTTTACCAACATCAGCTTCATGTGATTTGTTTGAAAAAGAAATTCTTGGACCTTTTACAGACTTTATAAATAAAAACAATCCCTTGGTAGCTGGACTAAAAACGTGTTTTTATTCATCTTCTAAGTAACTCCACTGCAAAGCAAAGGAAAATAAATGTTTTAGAAATGGTGTTGGAGAGAGAACTCAGTAGGTACAGGGGCTTGCCACCAAGCCTGATAACCTGACTTTGATCCCAATGATCCATATGCTAAAACGAGGGAACCAAGTTTTGCAAGTTCTCCTCTGAGATATACACTCATGCTGTGACATACATGAAACTTCCAAACAAACATTCATATAAATGTAATTTTTTGAAATGTGTCATAGAACTCATGTCACGAACAGAGGCCAGTTTCTTGGTCCAATGAACATCAACACATTCAAAAAAGCATTTTGCTGAGAAGTCATAATTTATGAGGACCTTCCACCAGTCTTCAATTCTCATCAGCCTTGAACACAAATAATAAACCTGACTAGTACTAGGTAGTGCTTAAGCAAAGTCTTACTATTCTGGTTCGAGAACACAACAGGCCACCATTACCCTTAACCACAGACTCACATCCTAATTTCAGAATGCGTGTACAGAACAATATGCCCCAGCTCCGATCACTTGACTAAGCACAGGTTTTGGTAAGAGGTGAGTGCAGTGTGACGATGCAGGACCCATGTCACACTGCCCTACCCACAACAGGATTCCAGAAGGCCCTACCACCTACCAATGAGAACTCAGTCCTGAGAAAGTAAAAAGGCAGGGAGACTTGCTCTCAACAGAGTGTCTGATTAGCTTAAACTACACAACACAACCAATTGTGATTGCTGGAAATGCTTCACAATGGAAAACTAAGAATGTGGAAAGGAAAGTCAAGACACTTTATTTTTAGGTTCTGTGACATTTAAAATGTGTAAAAATTTCCCAGGTAATGGCTTGAACGTGCTTTGGTTCACATGTGTCATTTCTTCTGGGCCAGGAAAGTTCAAAGAAGGGGGAGAGTGGATTCTTCTCATCTGCCCCTTCCCTACCATTTCTGCTGCTTTTGTGATCACACTGACAAACATGGTCACTGAAGAAAACATAAGAATTTATGGAACTTGTTAGCAATGTGCTACCACATAGCTATAGCAAAGAATGAGCTAAAGAAGATGTTCTTTCTGTTTGTGTATGTCCCTTATGTGTCCTTTCACATCTAAAATAATTTCTTGACATTTCAAAAATTTTGTGAGGACAACATTGCATTGCTTTGTATTTGCCTTTGTTTTCTTGATTCTTGTTTAGATCTGCTGTTATTTAGAGAATGATAAAATAAGGCTGGTGTGTATATTACATATAACATATGTTCCATGTATACACAGATATGTATATGCAGAAAATAATAAGTCTCTAAAATATAGCTTACCGAAATGTAGAGGAAAAACTGCTGGGAATTTTATTTTGTCACAATATTGTGTGTTGTGTTTTGGTTCTGGGATTGTGGTTTATGGAGTATTTTATACTTCTCAAATTTCTCCTGTTCACTTGTGACTCTCAAATCTAATAGAAATCTCCTTTTTCTCTTTCAAGAAATACTTGTCTGCTTCTAGGGCTATCGTGGGAATACTTTTTAAAAAAACTGCTCTCACTAGCTAGAGCAGCTCACAAATACAAACCTAGTGGGATCATATCGAAAAGCAGCCATCAAAATTGCCAGAATCACCTAACAGCTCCTTGTAAAAATCTACAGGGAATAAAGTAAACAGTGCCTTCTGAGCTTGGTTTCAATTTCTGTAATAATCCACCATTTTGGACAGAGTTAATTCCTCAGACTGTGTACACTTAGATAATTTAATTCTACAGATAATCTCCCATATTTGTTTTGGGATAAAATGTCAAACCTTCCCCATTAAGCTCTTTCATGTCCTCTTAGGACAAGTAGTCGGATGTGGGGAACTTGGGCTGCCCTTTCTCCTGCCTGAACCTCCATGCCAAAGGCTGGTAAAGGAGGTATGATTTACTGTGCAAACTTACTGAATCTTCAACTTCATTAAGCCAGGTGTATGGAAAAGGAAGAAGCAATAGAGTAACAAAATATGATAGCCCAAAGATTTCTTCTAAGACATGATTGGTTTCAAGAGCATGGAGATTGTTTGAACATGTTAATGCAGCTGATAAAATTCAATAAACTAAATGAAGAGTGGATGCCTCATTATTTTGTTAGAAGTGTAAAACTGACATGTCTCAGCTTTTGAGGGGAACGGTATTTGATACTAATACAATTACTACTCTACTTGCTAGACTTCGAAATTCCATGTGACATTTGGAAGGATCACCATTTTTGTCCTGTGTGGGATGGGAATTTTTACTTTCTCACAATGATGTTATAAGGACTGAATGAAGACTTTCCAGTGCTATGAGCAAGGTGTGACATGAGAAGAGCAAGAAGCAAACTGGAGAAATCAAATATCCATTACAGGATTTCCCAGCCAAACTCCCAAAAGCCGTCTTCAGCAGCAGTTTGTGTTTATGTGATCACCACGCAGCATGCTGTGCATTGAACAACTAAAACAACTCACAAAACTCTGAGCCAGTTAACATACTAGATCCAGAAAGGGGCCAAAAGTCTTTAGAATATCTGCCCTCTGGTAGGCAGATAAAAGCTAGAGAAACACCTATCATGTGCCTGTGTAAGTCAGTGGATAAATGTTGAGCAAAACCCCAGAATTCTCTCCTTGTAGCAATTAGCCACTTAGTAATCAAGACACTAATGTGCTGTAATCATATTTCCTGGGAAATATGATCTAGTGTTTTTATCCAGACACCAAAGGCTACTACGTTCTCATGAAATTATTACACAGGCCATACATTTTTCTAAATAGTCTACAAACTTCTTTTCTATCACAAGAAAAATACAATAAACTGTACTTTAAGGAATACAGGTGCTTTCCTTTTTTCCTTTGTATATTTAAATAAATGTTTATTTTCAGTTGTAGTCACCATCACTATTATGAATTACTTCCACATAGAAGTACATACTACTGAATTGAGAATTTTTAGATACAATATTACGTACCTGCTATAAAGATTTTATGTTATAAATATTTATTTTCTCTTCCTATAGTCAGTAGATCACTTTTAGTTGTAAGTTAAGGAATCTTGACTTCTGCAACTCAAAGAGCAGAGGAAAAATGCTTGACTTTTCTCTACTTGTTTCTCTCCTTTCATATTCTCTTAAAAATAATTTTAAAGGCATATTTCATTATTGTTCATTGTCTATGTGCTGGGATGGGAATTCAGGTAACCACAGAGTTCAGAAGAGGATGTCCAATCCCCTGGAGCTGGAGTAACAAGTAGTTGAGAGCCACTCAAGGTTGTGGGGTTGGTCTGGTGCTGCTATGTATTCAAATGCTAAATTCCATACCCTTAGACCAATCACTGGAGGGAATAGGGTAGGGGGGTTTCAGTTATCTGGATGGGGGCTGCAGCAGGGACCGTGAGGAGAAAAGAGTAGGAAAAAAGAGTGAAGAAGAAAGAAGATGGAGAGAACAAGGATTTCCATTAGATATGATGATCCAGGATCATGTGCCCCAGCAAAATAGACCCTGAAGTGAGGCTGGTGGAGCAGAGATAAGCTGGGAAGACATAAACAGCAAGTATTTGGGGAGCAAAGCTGGGGAGTAGCCAGTTTAGCCATTAGAAAATTAGATTGGGGTGATTTCCCCAATAGTTATACAAAAGCTAAAGGAACAAATCGCTATAATCTACAAGGACCACTTCCAAGTCTGAATCTCATTCATTCGGAAGCAAGGCAAGAATAGGTATAATTCAATTTATTTTACAATCCAATATAGGTGATAGGAATCAAACTGGGGTCTTCTGCAAGAACAGCAGCAAGTGCTCTTAGCACCAGAGCCACCTCCCCAGCCCTGAACATTCATTAGTATTTTTTCTATGTTGTCATTTTCCCCCCTAGGTAGTTAAACCACAGTTAGCAGCAATATGTAGAACCTCAAACAGTGACTGTACTATGAGCAAGTATTAGAATACTCAAGTGCCCAAGGAAGGCAGGGTTGGCCCAAATTCTATTTACCAGAAAAGAAAATAATTCTGGACAGAAAGCACTCACAGCCTTGCTCTTTGGTATAAGCTTTCCACCAGAAAGAATGTTTTACAAGGTCTTCTTGACAGTGTAACAGTTTCCAGGAAGATTTTTTATATTATGAGACAAACATGTTGAGATATTACTGAAACAGTTATAACTTACTAAAGATTGCTGAACTTTATATATTATGTTAGATGAAGGAAAAAATGTGAACTTGTTGAATTTGAGTAAATTCTCGAATTAGCAAGTAAGTCAATGTGTGATGCTGAGGGTTTTATTGTGCATTGACATTTTGCAAGAACCAACTTCCTTTACTCCTAAGAAAATTAACTCACTGCAAACTTTGGACATCATCTAGCCAAGCATGCTTCACAGCCGAAGGACTGGGCAATACTATAATCCCCAGGGAGCACTTCCAAGGGAAGGCAGTTCTTCACTTTAATCCCTGATAGTGAGAGGGACACTTCTCAGAAAAAGGCTTGCAGGAGAGCGCATTCTACTCACCTTCTGTGCTTAGACAGCCTCCAATGGCTAAGGTTAAGAAAACGGAACTTATCCTATCTCTGCAGGACTTTTCAGAGCCTTTCTGGAGCTAATAGCTGGGGCTTCCAACTCTCTTAGATGTACAGAATGCTACCAAATGCTGCTTCTAGCCTCAGAATACTTACTATATCCTTTTCTTATACTAACACAACATAGAAACTACTTTATGCATATAAAGTCTACACACACCTTATATCATTTCCATATCGTGTTTATTATTCTTATATGGGACAATTTTCAAACTTTTCAGTAATAATTAACATTCAGTAGAACATGATCAGTAAGGAAATCATCTAGCTGGCCATGGGTCCCATGTCAGTAATTCCAGCATTCAGGAAGTAGAAGAGAGAAACCAGGTTGGGATGCATATTGAATTCTGGGCCTACATAGCAAAAACCCTGTTTCAAAAACTCTGTTGTGTTTCGATACAGCAGAACAAAAGAAAACCAAAGTCACTTGTGAAATCTTCTAAAATGGAAAACCTTTGAGAATCCTCATGCAACATGCTATTTTCTAAGTTTCAATTCATAATTTTTGAGGAACAGTAAACAGTAATAATATTAGGGATCGAATATTCACTACAACTTAAAGAGCTTCTTCTTATATCCACTTTTCCATCAGACCCGAGAGCTGCAAAGTGTAAAAGCAAGCTAAGATAAACACTTTGCAGCTCTTACACTCGTCTATCTCACCTTGAATTTTGAGACACTCTACTGAAACAGAGGCCTAGATTCAGCTGATAAGAGTACTGCTCAGGGGAACAAGCAGGGCGTTTGAAAGCTTAGAATGGTCTTCAGCAAGTCACTTAATCTTTGATTGTTAGGTTCACTCATTTAAACTGGAGAAACCGAAAAGAGACAGAGAATGAGGAATGTATTTATTCTGGGCACCCCAAGGTTATATCCTGTGGAATGGTAAAATCCTATAGAGAATGATAATCCAATTATATGACACAAATAATATTCCCATAATACCCAGCATTTACTATTGTCAGTTATCATCTATGCTGGTGAAGAAACATTTCGTGTGCTGGACTACTTGTCTGTCAGAGGGGACTGTGAGACTTTAGTTTCCTTCACATATCCCTGCCCATCCTTCTCTTCCTACCCTGGCTTTTGTCCTAGAGGCTATATGAACACATCGTATCCTCTTATCTCTCTGGATTTGTTTGGAATGGCCCAAAGGAGTGTGCCCTCCAGAAATGAGAAACAAGAGAGTCCTATGAAGACAATTCATTTTCTGCCCTTTTCTATCAAGATTCTGTTGCCTCGGTGGGCCCAGGGCCAGATTCCTGTGAGACTTCTTCTCCACAATGCCATCTAAGCCTCCAGGATCCATTATCTGCTGACACCTCAAGACCTATCAGGCTGCAGGTGAAGACTGTCAATATAAGAGCTGCCCATAACCAAGGCATGGGTTCTACTGCTTTCCAGAGCTCAATTCTGACTCCCTTCTAGAGAGTTACCCACCTACCATGAGGTAAAATTTCAGGATTAAACTGATGTACTAATCCAAAACTTACTCTGTCCTCCTGTATCCCAGAGTATTGTGCAGAATCTAAATATTCCCTACCCCAACTAGTCTGCATTTAAAAAATAAGTCAAATTGCTTTCACAAATGCCAAGAAATACCTAATATATAGTTTGAAATATTAAACTCAAATCCACTGTTCCATCAGTGTACAGCACATTTAAATATATTCTTCATTCTTTGAGAATTTTATATATGCATTCAATGTATTTTGGTTATAGTCAACACCACCCCCAAATCTTCCAATATTTCCTTTATATCTCCCTCCCATTTTCATGGCCTCATTTTTGTCTCTTATTCCAAATGGTTCTGGGAATATAGTCATGGGTATGAGATCATCCAGTGGAGTTTGGTCAACCTACTAAAAACCAGACCTCTAAACAAAACTGACCCTGCTCCTCTAGTGGACATCAACTTTCAATGGCTGCCCATGTACTGCAGAGACCTTATATGTCCTTCCTCTATCCATGATGAAATTCTGACTGGCTGGATGCTCTTCAGGCATTGAATAGGCAACCACAACTGCTGTTTATTTACAACTGTGATAGGCCAGTGGTATATAGAAGCCACTGTATCTAGAGGTCCTCCCTGACCTCTAGGTCTTATGACCTTTGTATGTCCCTCTTTCAGTATTTTCCTGAGCCTTATGTGTGTGTTTGTACTACAGATGTCCTATTTATGGCTGAGCACTCCATGTGCTATCTGCATTTTGACCAGGTGTGTGTTTCTTTATTAATTTCCATTCACTGCACAAACATACTTTCTGGATGAGGATGAAGAACTGCACTAACCTTTGGATCCAGGGATACATACTTAGAAAGCAGTTTAATAATATGTTCATTTAGCAACCAATAGTAATATGTTTGTGTCTAAGAGCCTGGGAGCACCTTAACCATGGGCTCTTGGACAGATTGGCAAAAGCAGACATGAGTTCCTCCTATGAATAAGCCTTAGTGAAATTATAATGGACTTAGTTACCCCTATAACACTTAGTCCACTATTGCGCCCATAGGAATATGGTTTAATGAGTGAGAAAAACATTTGTATTTGTGTTTTAAAGTGTACA
>JADRCD010196390.1:0-17902 GCA_019843815.1 Montemys delectorum | reverse complement strand
GTTGGTTGGTTGGTTGGTTGGTTGGTTGGTTGGTTGGTTGGTTGGTTTTTGAGACTGCAAAGGTGATTCCAATAGGCAGCAGAGCTTAAGGAAACACCAGATGCATTTAAATCCCCGGCTCTGAACCCTGCTGACTCAGCCTACAGCTGCCAATGCTCTCTGGCCCTTTGGTTGAAAGTTATCTAACCCAAGCCCTTGTCCCTTCCTGAGGACAGCCTGCTACATCCTACAACTGGATGATATGAGACACCTCTACTGTACCATACTTCAGACCACTCTCTTCTGCTAGACTACTGTGAGACTGTGATTCTGTGAACAGTAGAAATTAATTTTGCTCACAGTTCTGAAAGCCAACAAGGCCAAAACCATAGTGTCAGCTCCTGGTAAGGGCCTTCGTGTTGCACTGAACATGGTAGAAGGGCATGCAAGCATGTCAGTCAGAGAGAAGGGGTGGGACTCAAGCCATGCTTCTACCAGGAATTTATTCCCACTAGAAGTAGCCCACTCTGAAGACAGCCGCATTCACTCATCACTACCATTGGGATGCCACAATTTAAACCCATCACATTGACATTAAGTTTTAGCATGCATCTTGGAGGAGACATGCATTCAAACCATGACCTCTCAACTCAAGAATCCAGTTCCACTGAGAAGGCTTTATGCCTGGCACATCTGCTCCTTACCACTAGTCTTCTACCCTATTCATGCAGCATGGTGAGTAAGATCCCAGGGATGTCCTGCTGGCAGATTCCTGAGAGAATGCAATGTGTTATCACATACTGCTGCAGCTTGAGTGAGCAATGCCCCCCCCCCCCATATGCTCATGTATTTGATTGCTTGGTCCCTGGTTTCTGGTGCTGGCTGGGGAGGCTATGGAGTCTTTAGGAGCAGCCTTACAGGGGGACATATGTCACTGGGGGTGGGATTTACTTCCTGTGTGGATGAAATGTGACCAGTCAGCTTCCCACTCTTGCTACCACATTCATGCTGTCCCTGCCATTTGGAGCTCTAACTCCCAGTAACTGTAAGCCAAAACAAACTTCCTCTTCTTACAGTTTGCTCTAGGTCATGGCACTTTATCACAGCAGCAAAAAACGTAACTAAGACATGTGACGTGCGGGCTTCCCCTAAAAGAGCAAGAGTAGGTGAAGGAAAATGTCCATTAGGTGTAGCAGAGCAGCACTCAAGAAGCTGAGGCAGGACAATCATTGTGAGTTCATGCCTACGCTGGGCTTTATGGTGACTCTCTGTCTCAAAAAAAAAAAAAAAAAGAAAAAAAAGAAAGAAAGAAATAGGAAAGGAAATGGAAGAAAAGGAAAACTTGAAAGGTAAAGAAAAAAATCATTTCCTCAAAGGTTTAACATAATCTGAAAATAACAGTCAAAGACTACTCCAGGTCTCACAGAAGAGTTATTATTAATGGACACAGAGCTTTCACTTGTGGTGATGAAGAATTTTGAAAATAGTAGTGGTGGTTGAAAAAATATTTGGTTTCATTGTCTTATCCAAGACTTATGCTAAAGTTGATTACTAATGTGATGGTCCTCAGATGTAGAATCTTAAAGGCACTAATGGACTAATACCACTTTTCAGGAAGGGGGTTACTTCTGGTGACCCACTGACAGGAGTGTGGCTTAGGTTCTACCCTCTCTGACTCTCTGGCTGGCATGCCCTCTACCATGTTCAGCAAGTTACGAAGGCCTTGCCTGATGTTGGCACTAAGTCTTGGCTTTGCTGGCTTTCAGAGCTGTGAGCGAAATCAACCTTTGTTTAGAAATTACTTAGCCCAAGGTATTCTAATAAGGGAGAATGGGCTAAATTAATTACTGTCCAAAATTAATGCCATATACCATATACTAAAAAATGTTTAATGGCCCTCTCTAGCTGCCATCCTACATCCCATGCGTGTTTGACTTCAGTTGGTCCAACAGAGACACCCTTAGTGTGAGCCCTAGTTTCATGCATGGCCCCATTCCTTCTCCAACAAGATGAAAGAAACCATCATGAACTAGGAAAATCTTGCCAAACTGCAGGCATGAGTATACACGGTGGGAAAGGAACTGTTCATAGAAAGATGGAGGTGGCCCATGGGTCAGCCACAGCAGATGATAAAACCTTCAGTTCTCCTTTAAAAAGTCAGGGGGTGACATGATCTCTGGTCCCGAAGAGGGAGTGCATTTACAGAGCAAGGAGCCATGCTCCATGTTAACAACCCTAAAGTTCAAGCATCAGCAGCTGACACAGGCCACGCCAGCTGACAGGAATGCCTCCCAGCATCCTAAGCCAGCCAGCCGCAGACAGTCTGACTACAGGAAGAATGGCTGAAGCCCTGTCTAAGCAATCACTGGGTAGAAAAGCACCACTTGCCACTGGAGAGAAGGATGATGATGATGATGATGATGATGATGATGATGATGATGATGATGATTATGGTGGTGGTGGTGGTGGTGGTGGTGGTGGTGGTCATTGATGATGATGGTGATGATTGATGATGGTGATGGTGGTGGTGGACAACGATGACCACAACGACAACATTCTAGACCTTATGGAGAATATTGATATGGCTTCAAAGAAGGAGGAACCAGATCAGGGCAACTTCCAAAAGAGGTGAACCTTGCAGAAGTTATTGGGTCTGCTATTTCAAAACATGGTAGCTTCCTAAAATGCTTTGGAAATGTGTGTATAGATCTGATAAAATCTAGATCTCTAATATTTAAGCCCACCCCCCCCCCCCCGGATACTGCAGCTCTTTGCAATTGTTGTTTACACTCAATTCATTTCTTTGTGACAAATGAAACTGAAGAAGCTGGGGAATAAGGTCTGAGGAAAGGTTAATAAACTTCTCTGCCTAGTAAAAGAAAATGTCTAATGATTATACTGTATCAAAGGCATTACTATAATACACCAAAAATGTTGAATTGCACCCTTTGCATGGGAGAGTTGTATTCTAGTGAATTATGTCTCAATAACCCTGCTTTTAAAATCCCCTCACTGCAGTAAAAAGATGGTGGTTAAAGTACAGCCCTGGGCAGTGTTAAGCCACAAAAAGATAATATTCAATTCCTCTTCCAGGGGTTCCCCTTCATGCATTTTCTCATTACTCAAAAATACAGGAGTAAGAGGCTTATTGATTGGCACTCAGTGTGTCTCCACTCAGCAGGAAGGCAGGGGTTACATACTGAGTGGTCTGGGGAAACAAATAAGCCATTTCTTGGGCCAGCTTCCCAGGGTTAAGAATATTTAAAAACTATTTGAGGGCTGAGCTCTTGGCAGAGTCACTAAGTTCTATTCTACAGCCGAACAAACGTTCGATCTCACTGAAGTGCAGGCTGACACACACAGGAAGCACCACAAAGCAGATAGCAGGCTGATCTCTAAACCATGGCGAACAAACTTAGGTCAAAAACCAAAACCACTGCTCTCCTTCAGTGTCCACCAAGGAATAAGTGTATCCAGATCCCCACTGACAACTAAATCTTCAGATGTTTGGTCCCTTAGGTAAAGTGGCATAGAATTTGCATATGACCTGAGCATATCATTCCATAGACATTGTATCACCTCTAGATGACCTAATACAATATAAAGCAACATTGACTGTGTTACTATACTGTTTAGAGAATGATAACAAGGCCTGGGCCTGTTATTCAATACAGATGTGTGTTCTCCATAATGTTTTCCTCAAGCGTGGCTGGCTGTCAGGGGCTTCCCCTTTGCAGAGTCCTCCATACTCATCATTGACCATCTCTGGAAGCCTGGAGTTCCCGCTCCTGGAAAATCTGGCAAGCTTCTCTCCTAAACATATACCTTCCCCTAATAAAAGACCTCTATTTGCTAAAGGCCAAACCTCCACTGAGGGCAACTGTCATTTGAAGTCTGTGGTTTCCTGCTCCTGGGCCCTGGACAATCAATGTCCTTCCAGAGCCCAAGATGATCCTAGAACACTGCTTGGACTCTGAAGTGCTTAAGAAGGAGAACAAACACCGAAGTCAAAATGCCAGCCAAAGGCATGGGGGGAAACTAATTAAAAGCTAAAAACTATGACCTTTGCACCGTCAGTACCAAGTTATATGGGCTAATTCACAAACCACTTTGAGCCCCAGCTCCTTCACCCACAATACAGATTTAATGATGGTATTTGGGCTGCACAGCTCATGGATTCTTGTAAAGTCAAATGAGATTAATGTGTATCTGAATACTTGAGAACTAAATTTGTGACAAATTCAAGACCAATGTGACATTTCCAATCTCTGAGAAGGCTAGTTTAGGCTGGCTGGGTAGGTAGAATGTAACTAACTGTTCCTGGAGTAGAGGACGGGGAGACGTCCACTGGGGAAAATAGTAATTCAAGCCACTGTTTCTTGTGTCCACCATCTATTTAAGACCAAACAATGATGTTGTGGACTCCACAAATTAAGGTGTGACGGAGGAGGGAGGGGAACCTGGCTTTTGCTTTAACTGCTAAAACCAGCTCCAGTTGAAATTATATAATTGGTTTATTGGTTTTGCTCTTGTCCGTGCAATGTGTGTATTTGTATCTGTTTTTATTTAATACCTTTGAAAGCACTGGTATAAAATATTCAGGGTTTAGGGGAAGGGGTGCTTGGTTGAGTGCTTTGCTTAAATAAGGCCCAGGAGATAACATGTTCACAGCGCTATACAGCAAGCCCCTAATGAATCTTTGAAGGAATCTGTGAGGTCAGACTGATTATCATCGTAATGATCTGGTCTCCCACAAATGGGCCACCTCTACAGTTTCCAGATCAGGCACTTACCGTTTTCTCCACTGAAGGAGAACTCAATGGGGACTCCAAGGTGCTCTACATTTAGCAGGGCCGTGGCCACAGAAGGCATTTGCTTGTCAATTTCACAGAGGTGTATAAGCCTGTGTGCTTCAGAGGAGACCACAGGCAGGGCCAAAGGCAGAGTCAAGTCAAATGCAAGTGACTGCCCCACACCACCCCACAGAAATGGAGCTAAGAATCCACTCAGGGCTTTTATGTGGAGATGAAAGCTCTGGGGCAGAAAGCAGATGAGAGTCTCAGTCTAGGACACCCGTGGGATTTCCAAACCAGAAAATGAGTCACAGACAGCAAAGACAAGCTTCCACTGTCCCTCTTCTCTCTTCTTCCAATATTGACTGCACAGGAGCCCACACTTGAAACAACGCGTGAGTATCACCCACAGTAACTAAGTGATCACCAAGGCCAGTGGCCTTTTATGAAAGCATCTGGCCTCAGTGGTGGGAGGGAGGAGGCAGAACGGAAGAGAAGGGTGTCAGAGAGCCAATCAAAGAACAAAAGTCTCTTTTTTAATTATATCTTCATTGAATATATACAAACTTTTCCTTTTCATGGTGTTTATTTTGTTCTGGGTATTATAAAATATCTGGATTTAAGTATACAGGGGATATTCCAGGATTATTTGCAATTCTGTGCCATATCGTGTAAGGAACTAGTGTACATGTGGGAGTCCTAGGGCCGATCTTCCGATGGCGTCCCTGTTCTGGCCTCCTGTGTGTGATCTTCGGTCTGATGATCCTTCCTTTACTTAAAGGCATCTCCTCCCTCGGTTCCTCCAGTGTAGTAGCCCAGCCCGGCACCCCCACCCACCCTCCCACCCACCCACACACATCTCCATTCTCTACCCTCTCTTGTCTCTTTCCTGGACTTGATAGCAAAAGTCCCTTGGGTCCTCTTTAGAACATCTTACGCTAGCCATATACCCTTGGTGGGTCTGAGCTCAGGTGGCTTTCTGGTCATTCTTCTATAAAAGTTTCCAGGTCCTGAGAATGGATGAAGAATTGGTCTCACGTTCTGTTTTCTTTAGATTGTCCATCATGCAAAGATTCTGCAGTAATTTCCCAAGACCAAATCTTGACGGCTGTATGGTCTCCCACAAAACATTCTGTACAACCAAATTAGATAGTTCTTCTCTAAGTAATGCGTGGGCTTGCAACCCTGCTCAAATAGGCTTGGTACTTCTCCCAATTTAGAGTCCAGATCTTAATCCTTAACATCTAACCCTCTTTATAATCCATTCTTATCTCAGCTGACACCCAAGGTCACTATGTTCAGCTGAGTTTAGAGTCCTGGATGTTCTAAGCTTGCCTTGAGTTTCTCTCTTCACCCAAAAGGCTCTTTTGCTGCCCTCTGACCCCTCTCCTTCCACTAAAATTACATCTTTCTTCAATAGTTAGCTCAAACTACTTCCACAAGGAAACTTACTCTGATTCTTGTAAAAAAAAAAAAAATGCTGGCCCTAGGAGCTAATGTAGGGATGTTCAGCAGTTAAATGGGCTTGCTGCTCTTCTAGAGGACCCAGGTTCAGTTCCCAGTACACTAGGTGGGTATATTCATAACCACCTGTCACTCCAGCTTTGGAGGATCTGATGTTTTCTTCTGGCTTCTATAAGCACCTGTACACATGTAGTGCCTCTAGTCGTATGTGTATATATACATAAAAATTAAAAATACATGCCTGTCCTCTTGCTGGGCACTGTGATTCACATCTATAATCCCAGCACTTGGTAGTCTCAAGCAATAGAATGAACATAAGTTTGAGGACAGCCTGAAATAAAAAGTAAGACTTTGTCTCAAAAAAAAAAAAAAAAAAAGAAAGAAAGAAAGAAAGAAAGAAAGAAAGAAAAATAAAAGGGCATAAAACCAGTAAGTAGAAGGCCTACACTCATCTTGCACATACTTGAGCTTTTGCCATGGTCTGTGGCCATGAGGCACTTACTTTACCTCCTCCTTTATATCACTCACTCTGGAATAGGAGAAGCCAAGTTTCATGGTTTGCTGAAAAGAATATGAATTTTGAAACAAAAGTAATCAGGCTGTGTTTTTACTGTGCTGACCAAATAACCAAACCTCCTGGTTTACTCCCTCATATGCAAAAGGATCCTATGGAAATTCTTTCCAATTAACTACTCGCTTCAGCAAACTATGGTCCACAAGTCAAATGAGCCCCACCACCCAATTTTATAAATAAAGCTTTATTGAAAGACCACTGTGCTCTTTCATCTAGGTACTGCTCCCTCCCAGATGGCCCTTTTTATGGTCTTTTTCCATCTTATGTTCTCTTGGAACCCCTTCTTCTGCAATCCCTACCTTCCTCCTGACCAGCTCCTCAGTCTTCAGCTCCTAGTTTAGATAGCATCCCTATTCATCGATACAAACGGGAAAACCTGGGTTTGAGTCTCAGAACCTGCATTTTAAAAAAGCCAGGTGTGGTAGCACATACTTCTAATTAATCCCAGCACTGGGGATGTAGAGACAGGTGTATCCCAGGGGCCCTTGGGCCAGCCAGCCTACTCCACTTGGCTGAGTTCCAGGCCAGTGCTGTCTTTACAATAAAGTGGGTGGTGTCTAAGGAATGACACCCAGGGTTGACTTCTGGACTCCATACATACTCATGTGCTCATGCATACACACACACACATACACACACACACACACACACACACACACACTCATACACACACATACACACACACATAGACACACACACATACATACACATACACACATACACACACAAACACACACACATAAACACAAATACATACACGCACACCACACACACATACACACACACACACATACACACACCACATACACACATATACACACACAAACACACACACATACACATACACACACATACACACACACACACATACAATTTAAACATAGTCACATTCCTTATCTTACAAAGCTCAGTCCTACAAGGACATCACATCAATAAAATCCAGATATGATGGTCTCCCAGTAACCCTCAGGCCCAACACAAGCTGAGTGAGTAACCCACTCCCAGAATCCCATAGACAACCCCCGCAAACCCACCTACTCCATGCACTGTTGGCCACAGGATTCTTTGTCACTCTCCCAGTGACAAAGCTGCCCACTCCCTGAAGGCAGGCCAGCGTCTTACCTCACCTTTTATTTATTGCTGAGGCCTCGGGATGGATCTGGCACACAGATGTGCTTAATAAATCCCCATGGAAAATGAAAATCTGTCAGCAAATATGAGCTGACCGAGTCAGCACAGCTCAGGGGTGACCTTGAAGGGGAATCAGCCGGCAGGAATGGCTTCTAGGGACTGGGTCCTTGACATTTTCCTGCCTGGTCCCTACCAGCACCCCAGATCAAGGGGTAACATGCTCTTAGTGGGTCCCTCCTTGCTTCTGGGATTTCATGTGAGACAGCTTTCGCCAGCAGCCCTTCTTGCCTGCAGGACACATGCCTGTGTGCTCAACAGTAGAGCTAATTAGAGAGACCCCCTGGTGACTCTAAAGGCCCCAGGAGGCCAGTCACCAAGTTGAGTCCTTGGTCACTGGAACCTAAACAACAGGGAAAGCAGGTAACATAGGGGACTTTTCAGCAGGAGAGGCCCAGGAGCTTAGCCAAGTTTCTTCCCAGGAGCTTTCCTGCAAATTTCCCACTAGGCCAGCGCTGCATCAATGTGTGTAAACTAGTGCTTCATCTCTTAATGCGTGTGATGCTCTGGGGGGATGGGAGGAGCAAGGAAAATTGTCAGTTAAGTAGATAGTTTATATATATATATATATATATATATATATATATATATATATATCACTCTGGATAAATGGTGACAACGTTTTCCTGAATACAGAACTAGACAAGTGGACATTTATGGGGTGCCTGCTTAGCATCAGGATCTAATCTCCTGACATGCATGAAATCCTTTCACTCTCTCAGCACGCCTCTCTGAGTACCCCCATTATCTCTGTTGATAGGTTAGGAACCAGAGACTGAGAGTCGAAGGATCCTGCCTGTGGCTGGGCTCCAGGCAGCAAGTGTTGCCGCAGTACGTAAGCCTAGCCTGGCAATCTATCTTAACCCACGACAGGAAGCTCATCACCTAGATCCTCCAAGGGAAGGCCAGCATCCCCCCTACCCTGCCAGAATTCCAGGTTCTTTTATGTACAGGCCTGCGCCTATGACACCAAAGAGCGCCAAGGCCCCTTGCCTGTGTAGAGGCAGCCCTTCCAGTCAATCACTGTTGTGGAGCTACCAGAGCCTGGTGCCAGGTCTTTCTTGTTTTCCAAATCACGGCAGAAATCTGGGTGGTTTACTTCCCATTGCTTCATTTTTTAATTGTTGCTGAGAATGGATGGCATCGTGGGGGAACTTGGTAAGAACCAGGAAGGCTGTGTTTTGTGCGATGCACCCAGTTTCTGGTGCTGAGAGAGCAAGCAAGCGGCAGACGTCTGAGACTGGAGCACAGGTTCCTGGGAAGGCACTTGGGTACCTCTGGTATCAGACACCCCCACCTCAGCCCCCAGGTCCACACAGGGTCATCTAAAACAGCCTTCTTGGTGGTCGTGAGGAAGACCAATTGACCAGGCTTAGGTCGGTTTCTCAGGGCTACCATAGCAAAAGGCCCCAAACTGAAAGGCTAAAACAAAAACAAGTAAGTAAGGTGGGGGTTGGAGGAGGGAGAGTCTGAGAGTAAGGTGCTGATGGGACCCCAGAGGTACAAGGGTCCCAGGCTCTGGTTCTAGCACAACCCTGCTCTGTGGCAGCACCACTCCAGCCTCCGTGTGGCTGCTTCTCTGTGCATACCTGAGCCCTTGCTTAGGACACCAATTACCACAAAGTAGAGGCTCACCCAACTCCAGTACCCGCCCCCTCTCCCCCCAACCAATAACCTCCAAATGCAATCATCTTCTGAGGTCCTGGAGTCTGGCCGTCTGGCAACATATGAATTCGGGGAGCCAGGGAGCATTTTCAAATCTACAACAAGACTCAAAACAGTACCTGATGCGGAGTCAGGGTTTTCAAGAACACATAGAAGCATGTCATCATTTATTCTTAGAAAACTGCCAGACAAGAGGAACCAAGCAAAGTCGGACAGAGAGTAAAGAGAAATTTAGAGCCCACCTCCAAAGGCTTCCCAATGTTGCAAGGGAGCAGGGGAAGAAACTGTAAAGACAGTCCCAGAGATATGAATGACAAACAAATTATCAAGAATCAAAGTGAGAGAAGTCGGGGAGGGCAGAGAGGGGTATCTGCTTGTCTGTCAAAATCAGAAATGGAGTCTCAGTCTCTGGCCACAGTGTTGAGGGAGGCCCAGAATTCTGACCAGTGGAGAGTGGGGGTGGGGGGTGGCAACTGGCACATTCTAAATGCACAGAACCGGTGAACAGCAGAGAGGAACAGCCCAAGCTGAGTTTGGGTTGAGTGATTGCCCAGAGACCTGCGTGTACGTTTGGTGGAGTCAGGTGAAAGAAGGTGAGACCATAGTTCAGTTCTACCCGGTTCAGTTTAAAGAGCCCTTAACGGGCAACATAAGGAATTTAGATTAGAACTACTAAGCAATTAAGGATAATTCCTGTAGAAAAATAAAACGTGTTCTTCTGTCCAGTAATAAGTAAGTAAGGGTGTTTGCTACTAAAGCTTACAGCTTGAGTCTGATACCTGAGACCCCCATGGTAGACAAAAACATACTTCTGCAATTCATACTTCACACATGCACCCTGGCACATGCACACCATTAATAAATAAATGAAATGAAACTATACTTTCATATATGAGGCTGGAGAGTTGGCTCAGCGGGTAAGAGCACTAGCTGCTCTTCAGAGAATCTGGGTTCAATTCCCAGAACTCACGGGGCAGCTCACGATCATCTTTAACTCCAGTTCCAGGAGATCTGGCCTCCTCAGGCACCAGGCACACATGCAGTTCATAGATACGCAGGTGGGCAAAACATCCATATACATAAAATAAAATAAAATTATGTATAAGTATATGATATATACAAATTATATAGACAGATATAGATATATATCCATCACAGTGTCTAAGATACCTTGCTCTCTGTCTTCAAGAAAAGTCCAAGACACAACGTGTTGGGCAATGACCTTTTGGGCTCTCAGAATCCCATCCCTGGTCCTTATATGAGCATGTGTTTTGAAATCAAGGTCAGACTCATTGAAGCCAGCCCATTGAGCCTGCTGCTGCCTTAGTCCTAGTGACTTAACCCCCCTCCCACAGCTTTGACAATCAAGATTGGCCCCTGCTATGTAATGCCCCCAAGTTTGTTCTGTAACAAGCCTCTAAGAATCAGACAGTAGGCAGGGTCTAGTTTCACTGCTTGCTGTTGGAAAGCGCAGATCAAACCACTTCTTAGTGTATTAGCAGCTTCATGTATAAAATATGGGTGACAGGGATATCCACAGCACAAGAACACTGTGAAGACCAAATTCAATAACATTTTGGCTGGGACACAGTAGGCGATCAGTAGATAATACCTTAGTTTCACTCTCATAATTAGAATGAAATTATGGGTTTACCATCCATTAGTTCATTCAGACTCTTGGAAATATACTGAATAATGACTTTCATCTAAAAGCCAATCTCTAAAGAAATATTTTGTCAAGACTCGAGTAGCTCATGGCAGCGAAAATGTGTTGCCATGGTCACAGCAAGGCAGACATTCCAATTAAAGAACGTGAATTTCGATGACTTAAGAGCGACACAAAGGGACAAGCATCATAACAGAATGAAGTTTTCTTTTACAGCTTGGGAGTCTCTCTCTCTTTCTGTCTCTCTTTCTCTCTTTCTGTCTCTCTCTCTTTATTTCTTTCTTTCTTCCTTCCTTCCTTTCTTTCTTTCTTTGACTCCAAGTGTCTAACAAGTACTGTTAAAACCAAACCCTTCGAGCTGGGGAGAGAGCACAATTGGTAGAGTGATTGCCTACCTAGCATGAAGCTCTCTGGGTTAGATCCCTACTGCCATGTGCTGTGGTAACACATGCCTATAATCCCAGATTAGGAAATTCAAGGTCATCCTTGTCCATACAGCAAGTTGAACTACTACATAGCAAGGTCAAACAAACAACCATAAACTTTCAGATTTCATTTTGTGTTATTGTAGTAGCAATTCTTTATGAGGTAGGGGCAATGAAGCCATTTCTATAGTAAATGATGCGGCATCATCTTACATCCCCTTATATGGAAGGCTCCATACAATCAGTGGAAAAGAAAATGCCCCTCTTACAGGAGGGAGAGTGGGGTGTGAATGAGACTTTCATTCCAGTAGTAAAATTGAAAGATGCATACCATAAATGTTCAGCTGCATGTACAGTTTTAATGTGATTTTTCTAATGATGAAGTTTGTTTGCTATGAATCTAGCAAAGGTTGAAAAGAGGCATTAGAGATAATGGTGTAAAATGGTGTAGGGACACAGCTCTGTTAGATGATATCAGTGGGGGAGAAAGAGAGAGAGAAAGAGAGGGAGAATTGGCTCTGTCTCTCTCAGCCTGGCAAGATATGGCAAAGCCTTCGAATACACTTGTTATTCTAATTCTAGGAATTTATCCTAGGGAAAAAAAAGACATCAAAAGCATAAGGATATAATGAGTTCTATCGGCTTGGGTTCTAAAACAAAATTAAATTTTGACTTACCAGCCAACTATCCTTAGGCAATTACCTATCCATTTCTGATCCTAGCTTCTGCATCTTTAACTTAAACAGAGTAAAACCTGCACCTCAGTGTCCTGGCAGGAATAAAGGAGAGGATGAAGAGAATCAGTCAAGCAGTGTACCAGGCAGAGACAGAAGCCTCACACACACGTTATCATGCTGCCTATCTAGGTCACAGTGATACATTGGTAAAGTAGATTATTTGGCCATTAAACATGACACCCTTGAGAAGCGAACTCCAGCTTGGCTCATGGGCTAAGCTTGGCCAGTTGCCTGTTTTTATAAAGTTTTATTGGCATGTAGGCACACCCACTAATTTGCATACCATCTGTGGCTGTTCTCCCGATCCTTTCACAAAGTCTAAAATAGCTACTATCTGGACCTTTGCAGAAATGTTTCCAGTCTGTGATCTAGAATACTACTGAAAACCACGGAAACGCTTTTAGTCTATTAAGTGGCAGTTCCAAACATTAAATACGGTCTCTAGTTTTTGTCAAGTCATTGATGTACGGAAAAGGATACTTCATTAGTGATGGCATTCTGAGGACAATTATACATTTTAGGACCTTCTCTGTATTTATCTATAATTATTGAACTTTCTGAAGTATTAATGATGGACTGTCTGTAATAAAACATTATTTAAGAAAGTGTCTAAGGAAGGAGCCTCTTGTCACGGAGACCCGACACACAACACTCTAATGGAAAGCGAGATGAAGGATATTATTCAATTAACAAGAAAAAGTACAGAGTGCGTAATCTTAGTTTTACTCATCCTCTCTGTCTGTGGAGATAGATGAATAGATGGAAATAGAAGAAAGAGAGCACGCACAGGAATGGTGGATGTGGTGGTACATTAGCCAAGCTCAGTAACTCCCGGCACACAGAACTTTGCCAAGTTCAGTGGGGTCAAGCAAACTTTGAACCTCAGAATCATATGTGACCAACATAGGGAAAAGTCACTTGGCACAAAAAAAAGTCTCACTTGATAAAGGTAACTAGATCAATAGTCTGTCAAGCATTTACTTATGGTCTACTTGGAACCAAGCACTTACAGAAGCCTGATGTGGCAAAATCCAATGTATACACTCATGGACCACATAACAATGATCTACTTGACAGACCATGTGGACAGCTGTGGTCTCAGATGTAACAAAGCTGAAAACTTCTGCCCACAGATGGATAAAACCACTGTAAATAGCACAAAGAAACAAACCCACTGCTTTGCCAGCCAAATAAAAGCAACAAGCATGCAACTATGCATAGTGTGCAGTGCATCAAAATGAGGATGTGTGATCTCAGACTCAACAGAAAGAATTAGTGAGGTGATGTACCACAGCACTGCACCTTAGCACACTCCTAGTTAGAAAAATCAGTGTCAAGCAGAGTGGCACACACCCATAATCCAAGCACTCACGAGGCCAACATAGGGAGAATTTGGTGAGTTTGAGGCCAACTGGGCCTTACCATCCAAGCCTCGTGTACACTCTATGATGTTCACACGAACAACAAAATCTCCTAATGATCCATGATGCACAGAACTATACAGGAATGGGAATAATATAATAATATAAATAGGATAAAAGCATTCTCATGGGTGGAGGGGCAAAGGGTGGCTCCTATCAAGAGGAATCGGGTGGTTTTTCATTCAGATGCTGTGTGGATGTTGGTCCACCGGTCACTGAGCCCCAGGTGTGTGTTCTTCCTGGAGAGCAGTGGGTGTGGTAAGTGAGGAGGATTCAGGCACATGTCCCTCAGGCAGCTCCAGGCATTTGAGGTTTGGGGGTGGGTACCTAGCGATTTGTAGATCTTTAAATCATCCCTCGGAGGAGATGGCATATAGAAAAGTGTGGGACCGAGGGCACCCTGGGCAGGCTAGGGCACTACTGCAGAGATTGGGGTAGAAGCAAGGCAGCATTTGTTAAACAACCCTGAGAACGACCCTGTCCAGTACTGAAAGTGTTCCTAAGGGGAACTCAGTAAACTGCTTGCAGTTGGCAATGGCTGTGATTCACGGCATACTCCTGTGACCCACAGAACACAAACTTTCCCAGAAGACGGGTCCCAACAAGTTCTTGGCACATTCCACCTTTCCTCTGATGGAGCCATGTGGCAAGGAGAGCCAGGAGTGGGAATCTCCTTTTTTGCTGTTTGTTTGTTTTGCTTCTTTATTTGGGGCTGAGACTCAAACCAAAGATGTGTTGATATGAGAGGGCCAGGGTTCTGGAGTGCCCTGAGCTCTTCACGGCTGTAAAGCAATGGTCCACCATACCTATGACATGACATTGGTCTTGCAAGTTGCTAATGACCACCACCGAGGAGCCACTTAACTGGCTTATGCCTTATGTAGAGTTCACTGCAAAGTGAGTTTCAGTGGCATGGTTCTATGGTGGGTGATGACCAAACCACAGAAACCTAGGTCAGGAAGTCTGACTGTGTTACTAAAAGCTAGATGACTCTAGCAAGGCTCGTCATCTCTCTGAAACTCGGCTGTTTCCCAGGCAGAACAAGATGGCATCTCCTGTCTGCACCCGACAGCATTTTCATGGATACAGGACGGCTGTCCCTCGGTAACCAGAAGGGATGTTTTTTCCTGGCCCCTTTCAAATATAAAAATCCCGGAGGCTCAAGTCTGTTATATAAAATGGGATTATGTTTGCATATAACCTACACACATCCTACCATATACTTTAAATCATCTCTAGATTGCTTATAATATCCAATACAGTGTAAATGCCATATTTTTTTAAAAATCACTATTTTCCTGAATATTTTTGTTCTGAAGTTGGCTGGACCCATGGATAAAGAATGGGCGGGACAGGAGGGAAACTCTCTGAAAGATAGGAAGTGCTAGAAGGAACTATCTAACAGACCTCAGGATTGTCGCCAGACAGTGGAACACAGAGACTACAGCATCTTGCTTACAAGGTGGTGACACCTGCTGTGTCTGAGGGAAAAAATGGAGGCTAGCCACTCCCCAGATGGCTATCTTCTTTCCTCCAGGTCTCAAGCTCACAGTCTGCTATGAGAAGACAGACTGAGCCCCAGCACTATTTCTAACATGTGGAGCAGCCCAGGCACTGTTTATCCACCCTCAGACCCTTTCCTCACACTCAAACCAACATGGGACAGAGCTCTGAGCTGTGGGCAATCCCTGTGCCGAAGTCCTGACCCATGCCTGGTACAGCATGGATCCTGAGGAGAACCATTTGGACAGAAGCAGCTATCCAGCAGGTGGCCTGTCTTCCCAAGATATTTCAGAACACAGGTTAACGCAGGAATCATTTATACACATAAACATGGGACAGACTCTAAATGCTGTTGCATACACCCTTCCCAGATGACCATCTGTGAGTGTTTGGTGATGAGCTGGCATGGCAGGGCAATGCTGAGGCTACCAATCTACAAAAGGATTGACCCAACAAGGACATCTTTGGATGCTCTTCCATCCCCTTCCAAAGCCCCTACCTCTGTAAAAAAAAATTACTTAGTAAATATTTTAGGCTTTGTTGATTGCTCAGATCATGACTGTCACAAACACTCCACTCCTCAGTGGGGGAAGCTCAAAAACCCATAGATAATTCATAAACAAATGTTATGACTGGGTTTCAAAAAAACTCAAAATATGAACACCGACACTTAAATTATTTTCACATAGCATAACATACTGCTTCTGTTTTGATCCCCCCAAATCATCTCAAGATGTAAACACCAATCTAAGCTTGAGTGATACAAAATCAGCTTGGGGACAGACTAATGACATGTGACAACAGCCCTAAAGTTGTTTCGTCTGTCACTGAAAACTCCTTAGCAATGTGGCGATGTTTGATATTAGTAACTCACTTTAAGGATGGGGACTATTTACCATCCAGGGCTCATCACATGTTTCCTTGAGTAGGTCTTTGAGGTGGCTCAACTACCTTGAACCATGCTAACATTCAAGGTCCTACTCTCTCTTGGAAGTTTCAGTAGTCTCTGCACCTTCTGGTACTGCTTGCTTCACACACACAAAACCATGATGTGATCCCTAGCTCCATATGTACCGGGTCTGGTGTCACCTGCCTGTAATCCCAATGTTTGAGATGTGGAAGCAGAGGAGGATCAGACATTCAAGGTCCATCTCTGGCTATATATCTAGTTCGAAGCCAACCTAGATTACCAGAGACCCTATCTCAAAAAACCCACATATTTATATGCCTTGATGTTACAGATTTTTAAAAACATAAAACAACTGGGATCAAGTGGAGTCATGAGGAAGTCATCCTGGATAGAAGTAAGTAAGTGACTACGTCATCATCATGGTTACACCCCCCTCCCCCACGGTGCAGGCATATCTGTGCCTTGAGAGAAACCTACTATGGGCTCCAACTACAACTGAGGCCTTTAAGACCCCTCCCTACCTGTGTCTGAAACGTACTACTTCTCTACCCTGCTATGGTTCTGAGCTAAAACAAACGGAGAGAATACAACGGTTTTGTCTGCTCCTTGTCCTCCATGACAACCACGGGGAGGAAAACTCCGCTGTCAACATTCCCCATTCGCAGTTATAAAACAAGGAGGGAAATTGCCAGAACAGTTCTCCTTGTCTTCTTCCTAGACAGACAGAATGGTAGGGAGAATAAAGTCCCTCCGAAGATACCTATGTCCATTCAGACTCTTGTATCCATATGCCCTCCAAGCTGTAAATGAATGTGTCACTCTGCAGGCAATGGGGGCTTGGTAAGTGTGACTGGGTTAAGGACTTTGAAGTGGAGAGATTATGCTGGCTTAACTGGGTGGACTTCCTTGTGATAACAGAGGTTCTAGATGAGAAACATAGGAACATGAGGGTGAGGGGGTCTGGTGATGCATGCAGGATTGAGTGATATAAGGCTGTGTGCTGGAGAGGCTCAGAAAAGGGAGTTCAATTTTCCCTAGAGCCTCAAGAGAGTTCCCAGCACTGCTAAACCCTTTCTGACCTCTGATGCCCAAGGACTTTTTTTTCTTTGTTTTAAGCCAGTCCATTGGAGGTAATTTATTACAGCATCCAGCAGTAGCTGATGTATGATGTAGCTGGAGGGAAATGTTAAGGATGAAGAGGAAGTGTGGTTTCTTAAGTCAACCCATGGATCTTATTACACCTACCCTGAGGACAGGGACCATCTCCTCCTCTGTCACCCAAGGTCCCTAAACTCTAAGACTACTGATCCTGGAAACAAGTCGAGGCATAAAACAGAAAGTTGAGAGGGAGAGTGGGCAGCCAGAGAACACTGTAGTCATACACAGAAAACCTTACCCAAGAGAACTGCAAAGGACGAGATAGAAATGGAATGTGTCTTTATTTATAGCAAAGCCTGCCTCCCCTCTCAAGTATGTGACAGAAGAGCTGTTTTAAAGTTTTATTCTTCAAACTTGGCTGCAGAACTTGGCTGGGTCTCAGAGCTGCGCTTTTGTATTTAGCTTTCAAATATAAGAAG
>JADRCD010196387.1:0-21266 GCA_019843815.1 Montemys delectorum | reverse complement strand
TCAGCTTGTAAAGTTGTATGATCTTACAGAAAAGGACATGAAGGCCACAGAATGTAACACTGTCTTTATTTCCTCTTGTTTTCTTTTTCTTACTTTGAGAGTTAAAAGTAATAAGAAGGACAGGGTATACAAACACGCCCTCTAATTTCCTGTGGTTTCTCAGGTTAGCTAGATGAAGTTTGCCTTATTTGCACATATCACACCTGCTATGCCTATCTCTGTGCTCATGTCACTGCAGCCCTAGTTCCCTACCCAGGCACAGAAAAGCCACAGGAATTAAATCATAACCAAGAGCACAGGAATATGTTTAGAAGATATGGGGCCAAGTTTTAAGTATTAGCTTATAAATTACTAGTATCACTTTTAAAACAATATTTCACATTTTTCATAAGCAAACCTCATGTTAAGAGCACAGTAGAGTGAATGAACACACAGGGCACTTACTCCCTTGGTCACAAGCTAGTAATGGTGCATCTGATAGGTCTTCATTGACAAGGACAAGTCTTCTTGGTAGGAGGATATGGCTGAGGGAGGGCTGCTCTCTGACTCTCCAGAGGTCCTAGAGCCTCCGGGGACATCTCTGGACGTTCTAAAAATAGTGCCTTGTCCTTGTTTTTACCTCAAAACACTAAATGTGTAGTCACATTCTAGACCACTTGGTTTTGTTTTGTGTTTGTTTGTTTTTTGCCTTGTTTGTTGTTTTGTTTCATTTAAGATCAATCCTAACACTGCTTTTAAAAATTAATCAGAACTTTTTGGTTTTTTTTTTTTTTGAAACCTGTGACTCCTTTATAGAAAGTGCAAATATATGGTCTTGACCAGGGTAAAGCTAGAAATTAATAGGTAAGACTACAGTGTGTGGGAGAGTCACTGAGCTTAAAATGAGCCACTTGGATCAACAATCTTCTGACTCTTTAAAAAGCATATTCTCTGCATAGTAGCTAAAATTTGGGAGGAAATAGATTACAAGAGAAACTGAGTGTGTAGAGTATATCCTCTTTGGGTTTCAAACAGCTTGCATGCAAGATCCAGTTGAAATCCTACTTCAATAACAAAGTTCCCTGATTTGCTCATAAATGCAGATACAAACAACAGCAACAGCACCCCACTACATTTATAATAAGAGAACTGTATGAGGTGTACTGAGCTGGCCTTCCAGGGCCTGATCTTGCAGCCCCTCAGAATTCAAAGGTAGCTGGTAAAGAAAATTTTAGTTTATGGGATAACTATTGACATCTGGAATTCCAGTATACCTTGAATTGAATTTTTCCGCCAGGACTATTACTTTGGGGCAGGAAGAGGGCACATAGTATAGACTTCAGTCATTAAATGGTCATTCTTTTTTTTAAAAAAGATTTATTTATTATTATAAATATGTACACTGCAGCTGTTTTCAGACACTCCAGAAGAAGGCATCAGATCTCATTAGGGGTGGTTGTGAGCCACCATGTGATTGCTGGGATTTGAACTCAGGACCTTTGGAAGAGCGGTCAGTGCTCTTACCCACTGAGCCATCTCACCAGCCCCAAATGGTCATTCTGCAGTTGGTTTTAAATCTGCATTTGCTTTGATTTAGAAAACAAATTAGATTTCCTAGTGGTTATAATGTTGAATAACCTTAGAGACATGGATAAGCCTCCTGAGTTTATTGATGGTAGATTCTTAACTAGTACACAAGACAATAAGCTTCAGATCTGAAATATTAGTTTTGAAAACTACTTTACTTACAAAATATTTATTTTTCACCTTCTCTTCTTGCTCTTCAGGTTGCATGGTTATTTATAGTTTTTAAAAGGTAGCACAGTTTTCCATATTAAAGTATTCGTTTAAAAAATGAACATTCCAAATAAGCCACTTTTTTCATTTAAAGAGCACTTTAAAAGAGAATTTGTCTTTGGATCAGGCTGGTGGGATCAGGCTGGTGCCTGCAAGAGAAATTATGAGGCCTGTCTTCCTGGTACCAATAGCACATGGAACTGGATCCAGCCAATGAAGTAGATGTTATTAGCATGTTACCTGAGATTTCTTCTTGCCCCTAATAAGTTACTATTTCAGGAATTAAAAAAAAAAATCCAAGTCATTAATCTCCTGTCTTTGTACTTGGATTCTTTAAATACAGACACACATTAAATTTTAAAAATTATTTACCGTATTCTCCGTATTTTAGAGTCAAGGGCTTAGAGACCTGGTTCTTCTAACAAAAAACAGCACCTCCAGAGCATCCGCTCAGAGTAGTGACTTCTTCACTGCCGTGGGCCTAAACAGCCCAGGTGTGCTTTTCATAATACGTTTCTTGTCACTTTCTTTAAGGGCAGAATTAATTTTAAAATCTGATCAGTTAGCATCATCCTCTTGAGCTATGTTGATGCTACCTTTCACACTGAAGAATATAACTGCTACCTGAATCAGGGCAAGCCAGGATATAAACTGGTTATCTCCACACAAGTAGGATTTCCCCACCCTGTGGATATTATCACCAAAAATTTCCAAGTACAAATTTCCTAGAGAAACATCTGTGGTTTGAAAAGATTTGCAATAACCCAGATGGTTTCTTTCTGAATAAATGTGCTTGATAATTTAAAATTAAAGTCTTTCAGTAAAATTGAGTGTTTTCTTCATACTTTTTTTTAAGACAGAAAGTGTATGTGTGCATGTGTGTAAGTGTGCGTGCTCTTGTGCGCCTGTTTGTATGCATGTGCATGTTCCTTTCGCCTGTCTGTTAAGGTCTTTATCTTTGGAAACAGAAAAAAATTAACAATGTCACAAATTATTCAGCAATTAAGATGGAAAAATGCCCAAGGGAACTCTTTATGACAGCAGAAACTGTTACTGAAAATATAATAGACACTGACTCCCCTATTTAGACTATGTGGTTCTGGGCTTGTCTGGGAATTTCCACTCTCAGCTTTCTGACGCATGATGGTATAGTCACATCTCATAGTTACAATACTTATTACAGATTGCTTTACCAACCAGTCATATACAGCTAGACTTACCCATTTCCTGGACCATGAGCAGTAAAGGCTCCAAGTGCCCCCAACAGTGCTGTGAGAAGGTAGATGGAATGACAAGTGTGACGTTAGAATAAGTGCTATTGGTTCTCAATGTCCTTCAGTATTGCCTTGCTATCTCCTGGTACCCTGAGATATTCTTGAAGCTGCACACAGGATACCTTCATACAGTGTATACCCCCATAGCTCTTCCATGCTTGTTACTATGTTCCATTTCTACATTCTCTGATAGATTGTTAGAGTTTTAAAAGTTTAACAGCATAATTAATTCTTAGTGAATTGTTAGTGGTCTGTAAAAAAACACAAACTATTAACACACACACACACACACACGCACACACACACGCACACACTCACGCACACACACACGTGCCTTAGATATGCACAGTGTCACCAGAAGATAGTAATCAGTAGTGAAAATATTAGGTTCGACATAGAGTGTACAATATTTGGTTCTGGGATTACCTCTAAATTTTTCCCATTGAACTAGTTTCTGTGAATGTCAAAAGCCCTGGTGATAGCAGGGAGTTGTTGATAATGGATATATGAAGGATGACTAGATGTTTTTTTCTGTTCTGACTTTTATTAACTTGATTAATTGTTGTTGTTGCAAAAGAAATGCTATAAGGTAATCAGGGCATTGTGTTTGTCTTTTCTACATTTGAACTTTGCCAAAAGTCCAGACTGAGATGCTGTCACTGGCAGAAACTCCTAAATGAGTAGATATGTATGAGACAAATTATAAAGCGCATGTGCTCATTAAACAGTGTCACATGAGCAAAATAGAAAAGTATGAAGCATAAAAGGGAAGCAGCATAAGACAGAGATAGACAGGTTGGGACTTGTCGAAGCACACGAGTCAAACCATATTCATCTTGGTTATCCTCAGAGTCCCTGGGATGCTTAGTGCTCTTCTCTGAAGGGGAACAAGGCTTTTCTTGGTGTCCATAAATGAGGAGCTTCAATAATGAACACTGCCACAAGACTGCTAACCCCTCTGATGTATGTTGCAACCACTGACCATGGATACCATCTGGGTATTGTAGGTGTTTAACCACCCACCTTGAAAAACTGATATTGAAGCAGAACATGCATAAGGAGAGAGGCTTGTCCCTGAATCTGATGGCTGAGCCATATGGTGCTACATCTGACCTGGAAATGAATTCAGTACATTTCAGACCTGAGTTACAGCTGGCGTGGGGAAATCTAAGAGCAGGTGGTTCCCTTAACAGCTGTACTTATGGTTAGGGACAGCAAGAAAGACAGTTTTATGCTTGCTTGAGCCGTCATGGGTTATCTGAAATCCATAGCTGCTCCTTGCCTTTTGCCATAATTATATTTTAAAAAAATCAGAGAAGATGATATGTTTTCTTCCCTTTTAGAAATATTCTCAATCAATAAATTAATCTAAGATTATAAGTTAATAATTAAGAGATAGATAGGTAGAAAAATCTATGATAAACTAAAAGACTACTCAAAAACAATCTATAAATACATACTAATTCTGGAAATATGCAATCATAGTCCCACTGGGAGAGACTAAAGCTTCACCCCACCAAATGGGGTAACTTTAAATACGGATGTCTATATTTGTTCTGCAAATTGTAAGACAGTCATTTTCATTTGTGGAAAGTGAAAAGTCGCTTTTGGCAACGTAAATGAAAAAAAGTTGTATATTTTCAAAAGACATGTTTGAATAGTTTTCCTTCATCAAAATGGAGGTAACTACAAAGGAACAGTGACGCAGAGAAAGAAATGTATTTTCTCCTCAGTAATCCAGGAACCAGACTGTGAAACGAAAAGAAAATACAGGCTAATAATTCTAGTTTTATTAGCTGTCCCATGACACCTCTCCCACATGACTAAGATTTGCTCATTGTGACAGTCTTCCCAACCGAGGTTGTGATTAGGACAAAGATGTAGTCTAGACCATTAATGAACTATGGTAAGAAACTGTTGCAAGTAGGACAGCTTTTTAATTTACATAAAAAACTCCAAATCTGCTTGCTAAGATGAAGCTGAGCTGCTGGGTTGTAGCAAATGAGCAAATAACAAAAGTGTTTTACCCAGGTCTTCAGGATATTCAGGATATTCTTCTCTGGTGTTGGAGTAAAGCCAGAGCTTAACTTAATATAATCTTAAAGAATCTCTGTGTAAATAGATGTACAGTAACAGAGTTGGTGAGCTGTGTATATTTTGAAAGGATAAGTAGTGATCTGTCCCAGATTTCGCCATAGTGATTGCTCAGGTAGCATGGGTGGACTCTAGGCAACCTTAGAAAGATCAGGAGATCTGGGTGGGTTTGATATTCTCTTCTGCACATCAGCCACCTACCTTCTTCATTCCTTTCTCTTCTGTACCTAGTTTCCCATGACTGCTCAAATGCTGAGTTCAAACTTTCCTTTTCTGAGAAACATTTTAAAAGGGAAAAACACTTCACCTACCTTCTGTTCACCAAAAGACACTTGTTCATGATGGAAGCATGAGCCAAATTCAGACTGAAGTGGCTATAATAGTCCCGCACCTCCTTCCTCAAGGTTACCAGTGCAGTGCGTGGGCCTCAGTGCTTCCCAACGAGGAGGGAGTGGCCGTGATGTTGACAACTTCTTTAATCTTGAGATGACTGTGTTGCTGGGTCAGAACTCTTCCGCTGGGCTCCGTGTGGAAGGAGACTTGATTCTCAGGTTCTGTGTTTGATGCTGCTTCTGCTTAGTTCTTAATTTCTGATTCTCTGTCTTTTCTCTATTCTCTACACTAATCTGTATATTCCTGGGCCTAAATTTATTTTTAACCCTGAGTTTTGTTTTTGTTGGGGTTCTTCCCTAGTTGTTTGTTGTCTTTTGAGACAGTCTCACTGTGTAGCCTTGGCCAGCTTGCAGTTAGTTCACAAAGGCCTTCAATGAGGTTTATTAGAACGTAAAGCCACCAAGGCCATCATTGGGCAGCAACATACAATATGGCTATATCCAACCGTGACAGGACTTTAGAGCAAAGGAGAAGGAGAGGAGAGACCTTCCACTAGAGTCTGAAGATGAACTTCTTTGAAAGTAAGAATGAGAGAGATAGTGAGAGAAAGAGACAGAAAGAGACCGTGAGAGGGGCAGTGGGGAGAGGCTAGAGGATCCCCTTCAGAGACCAGGTTTAATCTCCAGATCAGAGGCCTTGAGAAGTTTCAGACCAATCCCAGAACAAAGAAAAACTCTGACCCTTATAGCCTTTTAGGAGTGGTAGGAAGTTTCACTTACCATCATTCAGCATAGCATAGATGATAGGGACCATCTACCAGGTACCAGTAGGGACTGAAATTATAAAATAATAGAATGCCATTACACCGCAGTACCGATAACTTAATTCACTGTCTCAAAGAGAGCTGCAAGGGGATGTGGCTATGGAATCAAGGCTAAAAGTTCACTTCTGGGTTGTAACTTACTACACAGCACAGATCAAAGCTAGAATCTTTTTTCTTTAAATCTGTAAAGCTGGAACAAGATGATTCACTGGGTAAGATGCATGCAGCCAAACCTGACAGCCTGAGTTTATTGGGTCTCTGGGATTATGTGGGAGAAAGACCCTTAACTCCTGCAAGTTGTCCATTGTGCTGTGATCTGAGCATATGATTAAATAATTAAATAAATTTGTAAAGGTTTTGGGGGTGGTTTCTTCATTTATTTGGAATGTTTTGTTTTGTTTTGTTTTGTTTTGAGACAGGGTCTCACTATGTAACCTTACCTGGCAATTTGTAAAGTGTTTGTATATTACTTCTTCCCATGTTAATTATGCTGAGAAATTTTATCTTAATGTTAACTAGTATCTTTATAAGTTGATGAAAGAGAAAGGCAAGCCTTCAGATCACTGAAGTAATGATCACAGAATGGTATAGAAGACTGGTTTCAAAGAAATATCTCCTGAGCTGCATTGGGGGATTTTGGCCTGGTTTCTATCAGCTCTTAGAAATTAACAATACAAAGATGTTCCACAGTCATTATTTACTGCATGAGCCAGATTTCACTTACATCTGTCTGGGTATATACTCATTCATATTGCTAAGGGGTTTTGGTTTTGGTTTTGGTTTTCAAGACAAGGTTTCTCTATATAGCTGAGGCTTTACTGAAACTGGCTTTGTAGACCAGTCTAGCTTAGAACTAAGAGATCTGCCTTTGCCCCTGAGTGCTAGGATTAAAGGCTTGCACTGACATGACTGGCTCAAGTTAATCTTAAAAATGGTTAAAATTAGCTAATGGTTTTTAACAAACAAGGACTGAGTGCACAGAACTTGGCTTTCTGCACTCTATGGCAGAGGATGAGAGAATAAGGTGCTATCCCAGCCTTTAAGAGTCTTCCTGTCTATCTAGTTCCTAAAGTTTTAAGCTGTTTTGCAAGTGTAACATTCTAGAGTTATGCTAAGAAAATTATAAATAATATTGTTTATGCTAATGTTACTCTGATTAAGTACTTCTCTTTATTGAAGTTGATATGGTCCTAATCCCAGTAGCACCTTCCCTCTGTCTCCTACTGCCTTCCTTCATTTCTAAATAGTTGTATCCCAGGTAGTTAGCACAGAAGGAATGAATTGATCTCCAATGCAGGTAAAGCTAATAAATGTGATTTATGATGAAAGGCACTATGTAAGTGCGTGAGGTGTTGCTCTCCCTGCTCTCGTGGGCTTTGTTATCTTAATTGTGCATCCTTTTAAGTAGGCTGTTTGTTCGCCACAGTCTCCATTATATCTAAGTAAAGCCTTCAAAGAAATTTCTAAAACCTTTTCATTTCTCTCTGTAGGTTGTTGTTTCGTAACATTTTATACAAGAAAAGCTGCACTTGAGGCCCAGAATGCACTGCACAATATTAAAACTTTACCTGGGGTGAGTCGGTTTACTTTTGTACCAAAATCACTTTATTGCTTGAAAATGGTCCTTTCATCTAAAGGTTCTAGTTATGGGTTCTTAGTGCCAAAAATGGCTTTGGTCTTTTAAGGAGTACATGCTGGCCCCTCTGTTCCCTGCAGTAGCCAGGCTAGCTGGCCAGCCCACAAAGAAGGGCTGGCATTAACACTGATGGGAAGAACGCTCAAATCGCATATCCCCTGGTTAGAAAATCAGAGTGACCCTGCTGGGTACAGCAGCTGCCAGCGAGTATTGGGTGGGTTGAGATTTTAAAGGTGGGGGAAACCCCACACACAAGTAAAGCAAATGGAAAAGGGAAAGCTTTTACTCCCCAGGATCCCCTTTTTCAATTTTTGTCTTTAGGTTTTTCATTTCAAGGACAAAATGCACTCTGTATAGACATAATGTTAAAGCTCCTAATGACTTCTAAACAGTCAATGGTAGTTAACAAAGCCAGTGTGTTAATGCCAGACATGTGCCTTCCTTCATGTTGTCGCAGAACAGAGCACAGGAAGCTTGCAGTGCTGGTTCTCAGTCCCCTCTCAGTAATGCTGACTCTTAGTACAGCTCCTCAGAAGTGGACTTACGTTGCATGCAACAATCTCATCAGGCTTTATCAGATTTTTGTTGCTATGTGTGTGTGTGTGTGTGTATATATATATCATATTGCATGGTACTACAAGTTTTCCTAAATGTCAGTGGTGAGTTAATTTAATAGCATAATGATGTGTGTTAGTTATAATCAAGGACCTGTGGTAAAGACTCAAGGTACTATGGTGTTATGCAAACGTCTTTTAGTAAGAAGAAAATAAGGTTAAAACGCTCCTGATTTGCAGGGTATCATTTCAGTGTGTGGTTACTTGCTGTACTGGACACATACACAAACCATGTGCATCAGTTACATATATGTAACATATATGGGCACATATAAGTACTTTAGCCTCTGGCTTCCCCAAAAAGTAGAATTTGTGTAATTCACCTGAGGCCCATAGAAAACTTACAATGTCTGTAGTAGAAAGTTAGCAAAAGACCTTCAAAATATAACCTCCTTTTGAGGTAAATAGACTGCTGAGACAATGTCTTGCTGTCTCTAACTTGTGGATGAGTGCTGATATTTCAGGCAAGTGTCATCACACTCAGCCACAATATTAACTTCTTAATCACCAAAAGTAATAAATTAATGAGCACAGGTATTCAGCCAGCCCACTTTGCTTTTTCTCTTTCTCATCTGAGGAAATCAAAGGATAAAAAGCAAGTGTGTAGTGAGAGAGTGACCCTTCTGTGGGGTCTTCCTAAGGACTTCCTAAGTCACTTTTAATAGGATGACTTTTGCTACATCTTTCATCATTGACTTAAAAAGCAATAGTAATTAAACTTCATTCTTGAGGAAAGTTTTCCAATATCATTTTAGAAAGCTGTAGCCAACTATGTATTGCCTTGGACCAAAATAGAAGAAAATTAACTTTTTTGTGTCCAGACTCTAATTCAGACTACTTTTGTTTTCCTGCTTATAAATATGAATGGTTTACAATAATTACCACACACAATCCCTTCCTCATGCATTAAAAATTATTTTTAGTCATGAAATATTCTTCACTGTATGGTGTAGTGCAGTTAGATGCCACGTAATATACTGCTGTCTCCTATACGTGGTATACTGCAGTTAGATGCCATGTAATTTGGTTCACTGGATCACATCCCTTGAGTAGAAGCTCAGTTCTCACTTTGTTGTCTTCCTATGCAAAGATGATTTTCAGAAACCCAGAATTTGGTGATAAGGCCAGCTGACCACAGGTCAATATTTTATTACCCAGTTTATGACTTTGTGTTGACACAGAACAGAAAATATAAGACTGGTGGTATTTTTCCCATTTCCATGGCAGTAATATTTGATAAGTATAATTTACTAGAGACCTGGAGGAATATGAATGAGAAGTACTGACAACTGTTCTTGGAGGGAGGGGACATCCTAACTCTGCTTCTTAGAGACAAATAGTCCTTCTGTATGTTTTTCACATATTGCATGTTCTTTTCTCCTAAAATTCTGAGTGTAAAATTCAGGAATAGAGACTATAATTAAGGGCAATAATTTGGGAGCTGTGGGAGGGACAGGAGAAATCGCTCAGCAGTTAAGAACACTCGCTGTTTTC
Organism: Montemys delectorum; assembly: GCA_019843815.1. Taxonomy (NCBI): domain Eukaryota; kingdom Metazoa; phylum Chordata; class Mammalia; order Rodentia; family Muridae; genus Montemys; species Montemys delectorum. The sequence goes on along the minus strand of JADRCD010196387.1, from coordinate 11,222 downwards.
CCCAAAGGACTCAGGTTCAATTCCCAGCACCCACAAGGTGGCTTTCCCAGGGGGTCTGATGCTGTTTTCTGGCCTCCTTTGTGAGAACCAGGTACATGGTAAACAAACATCCATAAAAAAGATATTTTTAAATTTTAAAATAAGTAAACTGGGAGTTGGAACAATTGGTAGAATATTTTTCTTTTTTTCCCATCTCAGTTTCATAGGTTCACTTGCTTGAAGCAGGTTAAGCAAAAATTTGACAAGTCAGATATGATTAGTAAGATTCAAAGGTCTCCACAGTACATGCGTTTGCTACATTTGCTTTCCCTCACATCTTACATTTATGTGTAGCTTTGTCTTACAAACGCCACCCTTAACAGCTGCAGGGAAGACATGAAAGCCTATGCCTTTCTGTTGTAAGCCTTTGGTAGACGGGAAGAAACGGGACCAGACATAAAAGATTAATGCATATTCTTGAAGAAAAATTATTACAGGGTACCTTGCTGTTTGATTACAAGTCTTAGAATTAGTCAACATTTCCATAATTCTAAACCAATATACACCTGTTTTCCCACTGTGATGTGAAGGCACGACTTAATTTAGCAGAAACCCTGCTGTGCTAAATCTCTCATTAAATACCCAGTGAGTTCAGTAATTTAAAGTTGTAGCACTACTATTTAACTGGTTGCCTTCATATTATAAAATTAATAAGAAATTAATGGTGCACTTTGCCATATGCCTTCAGTTTCTTTATGAATAAAAATAAAGGGAACAAAGAAAGGCACATGATCAGTTGACACTGCATCTTCTCTGTTGTGACTTCTGCATGTGGTAAAAGTCCATTACTTGCTGCCTTTTTCCTAAAGTGTCTAAAACTTTCAATTTATAACAAGATCAAGAAGTACACTTTTTCTTTCTTGTACAGTTCATGTTTTGTATCCTAAGGAATTTTTATTGTACAGTGGAACTTGATTAACACTCAGGGTTCCCTTTTGGTCTTGTGTGCCGTTTTCCCATCTGGAAAGAAAACAAAGAACTTGAATAGTAAGAAGGAAGAGAAACCAATAGGAACATCTGTCGTCAAGGCATTTGATGTGTATGCTCTTAAGTAGGATGTGACTGAGGTGAAGATTTGGGGAACTTTTTGGTAACCCAAATGTATATCTTCAGCCTGTTCTGAGAAATGTGTAACTGAGAAAGCCCCCAGATCTTGTATCTCCATGTTCAACACAAATCCCTAGAAAGAGAGTCGTAGACACAAAGACAGAGCTCCATGCTGGGGGAGGAATCGGAGTCTGAGTCTTTTTATTTTTCAACTCTTTTCTAGAAGGGGTGCTTATTGCTTAAGCAGTGGATCCGTCATAGTGTTTGTTCATTGCTAAGACTTCATGAGGTTAACAAACCACAAGTAGTTACTGAGCAACTGCTGTGTCCCACGTACTACATAGAAATAACCAGGATCAATCCTGATGAGACCTCTTGGTCTAGCTGGAGGACAGTAGACAGTTAATACACACTCTATCTATGCACTAGTAGTTTTCTACTTCTGAAAAACTATGGCAATTACACACACACACACACACACACACACGCACACGCACACGCACGCGCACACGCACACGCACGCACACACGCACACGCACACGCACGCACACACGCTTGAGGTTCCTAGTCAGTAGTATGCTTATGGTCTGACACACGCACACGCACGCACACGCACGCACACACACTTGAGGTTCCTAGTCAGTAGTATGCTTATGGTCTGAAGGAGAATATTGTAGCCCTGTGTGCACAAGCTAGGTCATCTAATGAGCCATTGCATTTCCAGCAGCAGTATTTCATAGACTTTTGTATTCCTATGCCATTTATGTTCTTAAAAATACTCTGGTTGCCTCTGATCCAAAGATGTGGCACACTAGGTTTAAAGAATGCCTCCTTTCAGGATAATATAATATATCCCAAATGCAGAGTTCTAGCCTCATATGTACAAAGCTTTGGTTCAATCCCCAGTACCACACACAATATATTAGTCTTATTTAAAAAAAAAAAAAAAGATACTGTCCCAAGAAAGCTGGAGGGGTACACAGGAGGCTTTGGAGGGAGGAAAGGGTGGGAGAAACATTGTAATTAAATTACAATCTCAGAAATAAATATAGACAAAATATATAGTATCCTTTCTTTCCTTGTTGAGGCAAAAACTCCTGCAAAGCCAAGCTGGTCTCAAATGTGCCTTACCCTCCCCAGAGCCTGGGTTACAGGTGTGTGCCCACTCTCCTTCCAGACAGCTACAACTAGCACAAATGACATCATCAGAGGAGTGTCAACGTCCGCCACCGTGTATTTGAGAGGGGTTCTTGGGACAGCAGCTGGGTTACATACCTTTGTTTTCACTTACCTAGTTTATTCAGTTCAATTAAAAACAAAAATTGAGAAGTCTGAGGTGCAGAAAAACTCCTAAGATCTTTTCAGTGATGAGACATTAGAGTGAAATATCCTCATACAAATGATAGCACTGTGCCATGAGCCACTTTTCTCAAGGTCTTAACACACTGTCTTTGTCAGCAAGACTTTCAGATTGAAATCTACAGCTCTATCAGTAGAGCATTCTCTTTATAACCTAATTTAATTAATATCTGAGAATACAACTTTAAGAAAGCTCTTAAACCTTTAACAGCAAAGAGGAATCTGAAATGTAAGTGTCCTCTAAAATATTAATTGCAAATTTCTTTCAGACATTTTTTATGAGTATGCCTCATCCTTTCCTTTTTAGACTCACTACCAGTCTTATTAAATGCAGGTTATATTAAGGAGGTATTGCCTCAGAGAGCATTTGTTTATAGTACTCCATTTTGGTAAGTACAGGCTGAAAGGTGTTTTATAGTACCATATGCTCTGTGAGCAAGGACTACATAGAGATTTGAGTTGTAAAAACAAATGGTCCTGATACAGTAGGAAGAGGCTGAAAATAAAATGGCCTCATGCAACAGGTATGTCCACTCATACAGTGTGGGCGACCCTCCTGACTGCCCTGGAGGAGTGATTTACCCATGTGGGTAGGCACCTTCTCCCAAGTGGAATTTGACTTAGCTATCTATAGAATTATTTTCATGTCTTTAACAGTGGAATGCTAGGGTTTAGTATTTTCTGTAGAAAAACTGGAATCTTCCTGGAATCAAATTCAATTTACCCATAGTAACGTATTTTGAGTCACTCATTTTCCTTGAAGCATTTCTGCTAATTATTCATGTGTATTTAATAATGCCTTTGTTTTCAGTGCCATGGGTATAATTTTACCTTTCTCATCATCATTATTTCTGTCATGAAATCGCCTAACTTTTTTATTTTTGTATCATGGAATTACAACTCTCCCCAAATAAATCACATTATTTGAATTAATGTCTAACTAGACCAACTTGAGTAAATTTCTTCTCAGGTATCCTTTATTTAAATTTATGAAAAGAATAGCCAAAACATCTGCATAAGTAGATTTGCATTTCCAGAATTCTGTGCCATGTATAATATAAAATAAGCATTCATTCATTCAACAAGTAGTACATTTTTATTGTCTTCAAGGTAATATTCTGGATGCTAGGGAATACAGAATAGTACCATTGCCCACCATTACTGAATAAGAAGAAAATGATTACAATGTATTTATACTAAGTAAAATTTCAAAACGTAGCTATAAGAAATTTAATTTACAAATAATAGGCTAATCTTATTTATTCCAGTATTTCCAAAGTAGTCAAGTATTGTAAAGTCCTAATGCAAGGTACATATAGATTTATGTTAGTGCATAGATATACATACATATATATGTATATTGTGAATGGTGATCTGGCTTATTTTGCATATACAAATCTGTATATTCATGTACAATGTTAGACAGCTATAAAGAGATGAGTCAAGTAGATGCAGGAATATAAAATGGGAAGTCCTACTCTCTTATTTTGCCAGCCAACTTATTCTTAATTGCTTCATTGTAGTCACCTGTCTTAGGCCTCGTCATTGTCTCAGCTCCTTGATGCAATGACAGTTCTTAACAGTTCAGTGAGAATCTTGGCTGATGCACCATACATTGTAAGAGAATATTTAAGAGCTGCTACTAAATACCAATGATCCCTGCCTTTCACCATAACAGAAAACTCGGACACTAAGTGGCATGTCGCCTGTGAAACTCCTAGAATCTGGAAAGTATATTTTCTATGGAATATATAAACCAGAGCTGTTTGTTTGCCTTCTGTAGTTTTACATTTGCAATATTTAACTAGAATGAAAATATTTGTCTTCATAGGACTTCCTAGAAAGAGCCATGCCCTGGTTGTTGCTATTAGTGTGATATAATGCTTAAAAATACAAGCTAACTAAAGAGTAAGGTCCTTGATTTTTCTTTAAGGTAACTTAAGGCTATAACAAAGTCTTCTAAGGTATGACTTCACAGGAGTTCCCTAGATGCAAAAGTCCCTTCTTAACCCTAGGAGCCACACCAGGTGAGATTGCAGGGTCCAGCCGGGCATAGCAGATTGCTCCTAGCTCATGGCTTTAGAGGGAAACAAGTTAGAGGCTGGAAAGAAACCTTAGCCAAATTGTTACCAGTCTGTAGTCCCTGACAGACCCCAAAGACCTGGGGGAAAGATTTTAGTAAGGCATGGAGGCTAGAGACCTGACTTTATAGTTAAGAGCACTGGCTATGCTTCCTGAGGACCATGCTTTCTCCTCAGCACCTACAAGATGGTTCACAACTGTCTATAGCTCCATGTACAGGGGATCCAATGCCTTCTCTCCTCTGTGAGCACCAGGCATACATAAAGTACACAGATACACAGGCAAAACATTCATACATGTAAATTAATTAATTAATTGATTGATTAATTCAAGGACCATGGGGGAATACTCATTCCAGCCAGTATTAAGTTTTGTTTGCTTTGAGCTGGCAGTCTACCAACTCTTAGAAGCTTTCACTGCCAGTTATTGTGTATGGCTCTGATTAAATGAAATGAAAACCAGGATACTTTCAAACATGGCCTGTTCACTACATGGAAGTGTACAGGACAAAATTGAGAGCTCCTTAGTGATGAAAAGTTGAAAATGCCAGCACAAGATAAAAATAGAGATTCAGCTACACCACCTTCAAAACAAATAAGTGAATTCTGTAGAAGGTGTTTCTATTTTATTTAGCAAATGTCATCTCAGTGGCATGCCTAAATAATAGGATTCTTGTGGGGTTTTATGAGAGAATTTGTGTAAATGCCCTAGCATTGGTTTCTGATAAGCTTTTCAAAATTGCTCTGTTATTCCTTGAAAAGGATTATTATTTGATTATGCTTTGAGAGTGTTTGTGAGAGTGACACACTGGCAAAATAAAGTGACAGATTTGAGACATCACCATTTGTGTACAATTGCTCAAGAGTGAACTTGGAATGCTAAGTTCACTTTTAAGACCTTAGATCCCAAAAGGTTTATAAAACTTAAAGGAAAATCAGAGAGGAAAGCATCTATGAATTTGATTAAAGGTCTCCATGGAACTGTAAAGAAAGAGACAATAGGGCTTTCAGGGTCAAGGATAGAAATTTCGAAATAAAGCCCTATAATCACCCAAATTCTGTCACTGTGGTATGAGATTTCCATAAGAATCCACCTGAATACTGGCAGAACATTCATCCTTCAGTGGTAAGAAACTTATTATGTCCAGTTGAAGCATGCTAGACAGTTCGTAGCCTCAAACTTGAGGCTCCCAAAATAAATAAAAGTACAACATGGGTAAGTGTGGAGAGTGCTCTCCTGAGAACTCCAGAGTTCTTCCTCCTCTACCAACAAGTAGAGAATGGAAGAGCCTGGTGTTAGATCAAAAGAAAACTTAGAACCAACGGCACTGCCCAGCCAGGTCTGCTTAGTACAGAAGAGGCTGTAGGTCACTCATGAGAGAGGGGAGACGGAAAGAGTTTCATGGGTTCTCTTGTGTGTTTTCAGTGACTGGTGTTGCACACGGGTGCTCAGGAAGCCTCATTAGTATTATGACATAAACTATTAAAATTGTTTTCATAATAAAACAGTGTTTCAAAATGCCATCACAGCTGTCACAGTCATTGAGATGAAAAACAGTGAACAGTATGCGTGGGAGTCTGCAAAAAAACGAGTCTGCAAATACTCTTTCATCTTCTCCATTGTTCCCATCTCTGAGTCCTATGAGGGCTGCCACCATCCCTTCCTCCACAAACGCTTCAAAGCATTGGAAGTTCCTTCCTTCTTCACTTGCAAAATCAAGGCTCTGGACTAGCGACTCTCAGGATGTTTTCCCCAGCCTTAAACAGTTGTACTCTGCTATAAGTACTTTGTAGTCATGTCCTGCTTAGTGAGGGGGAAGCCTACATCTGTGTGACTTAACTTCCCTCAGTTATTGGTTAGTATTTGGAGAGTACTTTATGTAGAAAAATCTGGGTCACTCAGAGCTTTACTATTCCCTTTGAAATTCTTCAGGCACCCGCTTCCCTTTCCCTCCTAAGAACTTACAGGTAGCTTAGCACTTACAGGTTTTCCATCAAGAGGCAGAAAGAAAGGGAAAGAGAATGAACTCTGTCAAGTGTTTAATCCCTTGTTTACAGCCTTGGGAAGCTAGAAAGGAGGGGATGTTTAAGCTAATCAGGTTTTAGAATTATTAGTGTTATTATTACTGTTTGATTCTTGTCTTCTGCTGCTGAGGACAAATGAGTCATCTGTAAATAGGTCTACGGGGTTATTTTTTGTTATCCTTTCTAAAAATGTTTCAGGTTGTATCAATAGCATTCACCTTGTTAAACTGAGAACATTGAAGTGTCAAAGATTAATTTCTCTGTCCTCCTCTAGCAGAGCAGTAAAAGCTAGAGACAGTTGAGGCTCTAGTATCGGTGCCCTGTAAGTGTATTTAGACAGAGTATTTTAGAGAGAGGGAAACATGACTTGCAGAAACAACACAGCACAGTAATAAAAACCATGGCTATAAAACTGGGAAGGTGGCTTAGTGGGTAAAGCACTTGCTGTACTAGCATGGGGATGTGAGTGCTTAGATCCCTAGCACTCACATAAATGTAGATATGGCAGGCTACATACAGTTCAAGAGACAGAGACAGTATGCCAAGAACAATGTGGTTCCCCAGACTAGCCCAGACAGTGAGTTCTGGGTTCAATTAGAGATACTGCCTCCGTGAATAAGGTAAACAATCAGGGAAAGACACCTGATGTCAGTTAGCCCCAAGCCTCTACATACACTTGCACTTACACATAAACAAACTCTTACACATACCTATATACAAGAACATGCGTAAAAACAATTACAATCATATTCCTGATTGATTGCCCATATAGAAGCTCTAACACTATACTTTAACTTTGACTACAGCTTCACAAAATATATATTGAATTGCCTGATTGATTCTCTTCCTATAATTTGTTTTTTTATTCATGTGACATCCAGTCGCATCCCTCCTCCCTCCTCTCCTTCCAGTCCCACCCTCACAAATTTCTCCCCCATCCTCAGAGGGGGGGAAGCTCCCCCTGGGTACCAACACCACCCCAGGGCATCAAGTCCCAGCAGGACTAAGCACCTCCTCTCCCACTGAGGTCCAGTCAGGCAGTCTAGGTAGGGGAAAGGGATCAAATGGCAGGCAAGAGAGTCAGAGACAGGCCTCACTCCAAATGAATCAAGTCCAAGCTGCACATCTGTTACAAATGGGAGGGCTAGGTCTAGCCCCTTCATGATCTTTTGTTTGTGGTTCAGTTTGTATCCCCCATGGGCCCAGATTAGTTGACTGTAGGTCTATTTGTGGTGTTCTTACCCCTCTATATCACTATCCCCAACTCTTCTTCAAGACTCTCCAAGCTCTGCCCAATGTCTGGCAATGAGTCTCTGCATTTGTTTCCACCCACCACTGAATGAAGCCCTCTCAGGAGACAGCCATACTAGGAAATCTGTCTGTAAGCATAACAGAGTATCATTAATAATGTCAGGAGTTGGTTCTTTGCTGTGATGGATCTCATGGTAGGCCAGTCATTGGTTGGCCATTTCCTCAGTCTCTATTCCATCTTTATCCCTGTGCATTTGTAGGCAGGACAAACTTTGGGCTGAAGGTTTTGTGAGTGGGTTGATGCCCTCCTCCTTCCACTGCAAGTCCTGCCTGGCTACAGGAAGTGGCCACTTCATTCTCTATATCTTCTGCTGGTAGGAATCTCAGCTAGGGTCAGTCCCACCAAAACACAAAATAATATAACTTCTCAGCACCTCAGAGAACCTTCTCTAAAATTGACCATATAGTCAGTCACAAAGCAAGCCTCAACAAATACAAGAAGATTGAAATAGCCCTTTGTATCTTATCAGACCACCATGAATTAAAGCTGGACCTCAACAACAGAAACAATAGAAAACCTACAAACTCATGGAAACTGAACAACTCTATTCAGTGATTATTGGATCAAGAAAGAAGTAAAGAAAGAAATTAAAAACCTTCTAGAAATCAATGAAAACAAAGGTTCTACATACACAAACTTATGGGACAAGATGAAAGCAGTGCTAAGAGACAGTTCATAGCACTAAGTGCCTTCATAAAGAAATTAGAGAGTTCTCATACCAGCAACATAAAAGTATACCTGAAAGCTCTAGGGATAAAAAAGAAGCAAACACTCTCAAGAGGAGTAGATGGCAACTCAGGGCTGAAGTCAATTAGAAACAAAGAGAACAATGCAAAGAATCAACAAAACCCAGAGCTGGTTCTTTAAGAAAATCAACAAGAGAAAAACCCTTAGCCAAACTAACTAAAAGGCAAAGAGACAGTACCCAAATTAATAAAATCAGAAGTGGAAAGGGAGACATAACAACATTCACTGAGGAAATTCAAAGAATTTCCTGGTTTTGATGACATGAAAATCTGAGAGGGGAGAAGAAAGACAGAAGGAGAGAGTGGGTATCCTGTTTGGATTACCCAACTGGTAACTAAGTTTACAAGTAGTCAGGTTCAAAGCTGCAAGTCTGGATTATGAAATCAGTGAAGGGCTTTCTACTGTTTTCTGCCATGACAGTCCCCATTCCTGCCAACAGAACCTGTCAAGTCTAGGAATTCCTTTTGATGAATCTTCTGTCTTATCCTGCTGCAGATTACAGTATGGTGTGCTGAACTAGCAATGGAATCAGGATAGCTATGCAAGTTCCAGCTGGGCAGGATGGCACCAGCAGTCAAGACCATAAGGTCATATAGATATCTCCACATGTGCTCACACCATGGGTTGATCCTACTACAGTATATGTGGCTCAGCTCTGCCCAAACGTGAAACCAGACTCTCTAGTAGTCACAAGTCATACAAAACACTGTAGGCCAAACAAGAAGTTTTCTAAAAACTCAAATATGAGGCTGCTATTTTACAGTTCTAGAAGAAGAATATGAATATCAAAGAATCACCCTAAGAGGAATAGCTTTGTAAAAACAATGATTATAAATGCAGCACCTTTCTTCAGGAGAGTATAGCTTTACCAATATCATCCCATTGAGATTCCTGTTCTGGGGGCTTTTCTTTATCTCTATATACCCAGGTTTGCTGCCAGCCCATCATATGCATTCTGAGGTCTATCTATCCAACTGGTCTCCCTATCAGTCCCTATTGTTCTGCTTCTCAGTTCCCATGGGGCAGACAGGGCAGGGCCTGGGGCTTATTTTAAGAGACTTAAGCCAAAACATCTCAGCTTGAAGCAACAGGGGAAAGAATCGTGTCACTGGTGTGAAAAGGGGAAAGCAACTCCAACTTTCAACTTCTCCACCATCATCACACTGTGCTGCACCAGACCCAACTGGAGGAGTTCTGAAAGCAGCTGGGTTTCCCCTGTGGTTCACTGATGAGGAAGTGTGGCTTGCTGCAGAGTCTCCCCAAGCACGTAAGAAGCTTCTGCAGCCCCACTGCCCTGCCGGCTTGGCTTGGAAGTGCACTCCAGCACAGGCGAGGCCAAGGAGCAGGCCAGCCAGCAGGAGACTAGCAAAGGAAAGCAGTGACAGACTGCCAAAGTACTCTACCCTCCCTGTTCCCATCCTGCACCTGTTCTCTGTCATCAAGAGGAGAGGTAGAGTGGAGAGGTGAATCTTTCTTTTTTCTCTTTTCTTTTTGTTCATTGTGGTCTCGTTTTTATATGACTTTCAAGGATCACTCATGTTCAGAAGCAGATTACACAGTTTCCATGGCACTGTGATACGACAGGGATAGGAGGTAAAGAATGACAGGAACCCATCTTTACCCCTGGGAAGCTTAACTCAGTCACTCCAGCCATGTTATCTCCTCTGCTCTGTGAGGTGAGCAGCTATGAGCCTGCCCAAACACTGTACCATTGTTTCTCGAGGGGAGCCCCTTTTTACATACATACCAAGGAATGATGTAAGATACTTTATGCAAAGTAGTCTGTGACATCCACTGTACAGAAGTCATGTCAGCAAGTCATAGGGATTGTGAAATTGTAAATAAATTACTGCCATTTCATATATTTTATTTGCTGGATATAGAGCAGAGATATAGTTACAGAACATCAGCATAAGCATGTTTTTAATCAAATGTTGCTTCTATAAATATTTGTGTGTGTAATTTCTGTTTTTCAGTGGCTTTCAAATTTTAAATAATTTAATAAAATAATAGTAAATATTCAGTCAGTAGAAGTTATAGTTGGACCCTAGAGAAATGGCTCAGCAGTTAAGAGCACTGGTTTCTCTACCAGAGGACCCAGGTTCAGTTTCCAATTCTGACATGGCAGGATATAACCATCTATAACTACAGTTCCACATGATCCACCACCCTCTTCTGTCCTCCATTGGCACTGCATACATGTAGTATGTAGATATATATGCATGCAGAACACCAATACATATAAAATAAAAAATGAAGCTTAAAAAATAAAGAAAAAGGTCTTAAAAGTAATAGTGTTTGTCTTTACTCTGTCCTGGGCCAAGAGTGCTATCTTATCTACCTAACCTACTACCTACCTACAAACCTATATCTGATAACATATAAATAATAAAATACTGATGATTTATTTTCTGTTTCTGGTTGCCCTTTCAACCTGTTAAGATTAAAAGAGCTAAAGTGATTATACATAATAAATAATTTCAAATAACAAAATCATTGAATGAATATCTTTTATGACCTTGTCCAACTAGATGCAAGTAAAAAGTATAGTTATCCATGGATGATAGGTCCCATTACCCCCAGTTTAAACATGAAACCTCATAGTATTGAAC